>KL274389.1:10142-50733 GCA_000699545.1 Podiceps cristatus | reverse complement strand
GGGGGTCCCTTCCAACCCAAAGCATTCTGTGGTTCTGTGATTCTATGATCATGATGTGTTTCCTTTTGGTTATGCTGCCTGTTTTAGTGTGCCAGAGTGATTCATTCATCTTTGTATTGTATACCATAATTACAAGAAAGAGCTTGAGCTTTGGGTCTGAAGAGACATCAGAAGTTAATAATGCAATTGTGCAGGACCCTTGTGGTAATTAAACTATCTTTTAAGCAGCGCTCAAGTTCACGTTTTAAACTCTGAAAGCCCCGGAATGAGACGGAAGATGCTGGAGTTCAAGCATAGTAGTGTTGCTGCCATAAGGGCTGAATTTGGCCAGCTGACCGCTTTTTGGATTGGTGTGTTTCCCTGGTGAGTTAATGGTCTCACCAGTGCTTGTAGTGTTGCACTTGTGTCACAGAGCTTGAATGTATCAATCAAAATCTAGATATCATCTCTGCAATGGAGAGATGTACTTTGTGTGGAAAGGCTGATGGAGTTGGGTCTATCATAGAGTATCGGACGGGCCTGCAGCCACCTTGAGGTATGCAGAGAAGAAAGGAATAACCTCTTGTCCCAGTTTGCGATGGGTAGGACAAGAAAACCAGGACTTGTTTCATCTAAGATGATTCATGTTAAATTTCATTGAAAGTACTTCCTACTGGTGCAGCTTTGGGGCGGATGTGGGGTTTCTTTCACTGGAGGTCCCTGACAGCAGGTCAGACCATGACCTCTGTTAATCTGGACAAGCAGAGTTCATCTCTTCTGGAGGAACAAACCAGGTGATCTGTTTTGGCCTTTTCCAGCCCTCCATCTGAAGTGCTGCTGCCTGAAAGCTTGTCCTAACCCTGTCTAGGGTGAGATCTCTTGTTGTTTCTCTGAGTTGTGGGGTTTTATTTTTATTTTTCTTTCTGCCCTGCTTTACAAGCCACATTACAGTTACTCATTCAACACCCTGTATTTAAGATCCACTTCTGATGCCTGCAAGAGATGAGCTATGGTGTGTAGCTGCTTTTAAACTAGAATACCTCATGCTAGACAACAGTTCTCATTGAATAGCCTCACCATTTTATTCATGTCCTGTGTCATAACATCTTTCCTGTCTGAAGTTTAATCTTCTCACTCTGAAAATGCTCTTAAATTTGTTGTCCTACGCTCTCATCGAGCTGCCCTTTGGTTTGCACACTGTTGACATGAATCAAGCCTTTATTTGGTAGCAGCATCTGGTGAGGCATAGGTCTTACTAAAGGGGATCTAAAATGCCTAGAGTACTCTAAGGTGCTGTAAAATAAATGAATACTAGTAAGATTAAGAATGAGCAAATCTTTATCTCTACTAGAACTGTATTACTGGAATAATACATTACTATCCCGGTCTTGAAAATCCACCACAGAAGAAATGAAGGCTGATCCTTCAGTATATCTTTTTGTTGTCAGCATTAGGTTCTTCCATGCAAGCTTATTGGGCAAACAATAATCTCCTTTCACACTAAAAAGTCTGGTTGGTTTTTTTTCCTCTAGTGTCTAGGCATTATGCTTGGGAATAAAACAGTTTTGAAGAGCTTTATCTTCTAAAACCATTTTCTTTTTTCTGTTAGATTTGAGCCAACTGCAGAAATACTGGTATCCAACAGTTAGTAATGGTACAATTAAAATGTATAAACCTAGTGCTGTCATGGAGAATCTGAAATTTTGCAGAATAAAATATTGCTGTTACAGAATGCATATACCATAGCCTGGGTTTTATAAAACCTATATTAGGATTTTATAGCTTATCCATCAGTAGATTACATATCACTTAATTGTGTAATCCTATTATAAGACTTAAAATGCATTGGCCTTGCTCTTGCCCCATTTGCATATATTTTTGTTTGGTTTAACCACTTTTTTGGGTAACTAAATTGAAGGCTGCAGTCCTGTTTGATTTATTTAGTGTTCTTGTTATAATTGAAGGAAGCTGATTTTCTTTTTATGTTACTCGTTCAGGAAACGCATGGTAGGTTTGCTAGAAGGAGAGTATTTTAGAATGCAAAATTTCTGAAAAAAGAAGTGTTAACATGGAAGCTGCTATTTTGTCTTCATGACTAGTGGTTGCCTTGTGTATTGCACAGTGAATGAAACAATGAAAATAAGAGCTTTTTTGAAGACCTATGACCTAGCTTAAAACTAATAAGGAGGGATGTTTGACTTCTCTGGTACTGCAACTTGCTGATACGTGGCTATTCAAGAAATAGTTCAGCAGCTGAACATCTAAGACTGTGGGAACAACCTTTCATGAATTTATAGTTATTAATGGGAGTGCTTCAGGATTTTCAGAGATTGAACACAGCAGCATTATGTTATCTGCCTGTCTGGATCACAAAAATGAGGTGTTTTATCAATTGCTGAAGGCTGTATGCGCACATGTGAAAGGCGAGAGCTATCAAAAGAAAATGCCAGTTTTGTGGGTGGAAGTTCTTCTTGCCTCAAGATGTTTTCTTATAGTCTTTATCATAGGATGTCTTCATTTGGGGGGAAGAAGCATGCTGATGATTTAGTGTGTTTGACGAAAGCAGGCAGTAATTATGAGGTCTGTCTGTTTTAATGTTGAAAATACTGTGGCAGAACAGATCAGAGATGAAGTACCAGGAATATGTATAGATGCAAGTACGTCCTGTTGAGTGTGTTAACTCTTCTCCAAAGAGAAGTGATAGCTCCTCTAACCAGCTTTTAGGCCCTTGCCAGCATGAATGGTGAAGCGCTGTTGAAGGGAACGTGGGTGACACATGGCTATTGGTCATCTCTGCGTTACGGCTGTGACATTGTACACTTGCTGAGCCGCCACGATCAATTATCTGTACTCTGTGGGCTGAAGACTGAGTATGAAAATTACCAAACATGAGCAGGCTGCTGCTTCCCTTGCCTGGTCAGAGGGTTTGGGGGGAAAAAAACTTAACCCCTCAAAAATAAAGACCCTGCCATCCCACAGGGAGCTGTGGGCATTTAGGGGAGAGAACAATTACTTTTTCGATGCATAATGGGAAATTACTGTTCCTTTCTTCTATTTCAAGATGGCTTACTGAAAACACATCAGTAATGTAGTAGTGGTTTAGAGTTAAGAGTGAATGACACTTGCCTGTTACATGTACATCCTCACCTGCCCTGGATGATCTTAGTGAATTGTCCATGGACAAGTTGCCAGATAGCTGCAGGAGACCAGGGTCAGGCCCTGGGGGGTAGGTAGGAAGTGAGCCTCCCTGAACCATGTCCTGTCCCGTCCCACCCCCTTCCCCCCCAGAAAAAAAAGGGGGGGGGGGAGCTGTGCATCAGCATGTTGATAAAGGAGGACAAGGAAATTCCGGCTGAGCTGGGTGCCTCTGGGGCAGCTCCCAGAGAGGGGGTAGAGATTGCTGATGGCTTTCTCAAAACTGCATCCGTTGGCCTAGGCTGAAACACCCCTGGCGTGGCCCTTGACCTGCCTCCTTTTTATGCTTTCCAAGAAGGAAAGTATGATTAGATACCTGGTTCTTGCCAAAATGCTCTGATAAGCATTTGATTTGTGCGTTCTTGTGTATTTTTCTTGTGTTCATTACTTCAGCAAGTGCCAGGCCACTTCTTTGATTATATTAAATTTTTGATTTAACAAAATGAACAGTAGTGAAAGTCAAATTCTTTGTATTTTAAGCAGATGTGTTTAAATGGTTAGAAAAGTTATCTGTTCCTAAAGCCTGGTTTCACTTTAAGACTGCGCATCTTACTAACTTTGTGTATGAACTACCTATATATTAAAACACAACAAATAATGTCCTGGAGATTTGTTACTGCGCTGAAACAAGATAAACCAGAAGCTTATAGAGAGGTGTGCTTTCTGTGGATAATTACCCTCCTTGGGATGCTTTCTTGCAGTGTCCAAGATGGGAACTTCTGAAGGGGGGAAGGTCTAAGTCTTTGTGCTGCAAAAGTTCTCATTGGACTTCAGCAAAAATATTTTGGAGCAAGTGACCTGGCCCTGGTCTTTGAAGGTCTTCCGGTAACAGTGGTTCTTCACCTAATATTGACAGTCTGTAATGCTGTGCAGAAGATCCAGTTGGCAGAAGATAGCGCAGAGTATTTCTTAATACGATTTGAGATGTTGGTGTATGTGGATAATCTATTTGCTGTTCTGTTCCGGTTGCGAGGAAGAGCTGCAGGCTTGGTGTTATTCAATTCAGCCCCTTTCCTGTCTTGCCTTTGGCTATGGGCTAGACCAAAAACCAGTGAGTGGGGGCAAGGTGGGAGAGGAAGTGATAACAGGACTCTATTTTAAATACCTACTCATTTAAAGTAATCTTACGGAAGTAATTGATTTTTAGGTGTTTTGATTTTCTCTGTGATGCAGATACGCCGTTTGTAGGGATCAGTCCTGCTGAGATGATGAAATCCCCAAGACCCACCTGTACCCAGCAGATACTAAGTGGGGTGGGAAAACTGCCTGTTTCTGAAAAGGAGGACTTAGATTTGCGATGTTTTCCTCCAGCTGTTTAAAAAAACTAGCATCTCTTCCTGTGCTGGCAGCCTTTTCCATAGGGACTGCAGTATTTTGTTTGTATATGAGGGGGGGGTTGTATTTTCATAGTCAACCTGCAAACTCCAGTTAAGGCACTGATGTTATGATTCTCCTGGTTACCTGCAGGAGTTCTGGGGGTCGTTCCTGAAGTTTGTAGTTTGAAGTTGAGGGCCATCAAAATAGCTTCTATGGTGCATGACATCTGCTCAGCATTGCTTGCTCCTGGTTGAGTCACCAGTAAAGGATAACAAAAAATGTGGCCCTTGGCCTTCTGTTCATAAACCTTGGGGGCATTAGGTTTTCTATTTTAGTTTAGCTTTATTTTCTTCAAAAATTGGGAAGATTCTCACTTAAGAGCGCTTTGCCTTGGTTTCAAACCTCCAAACTGTTCATGACTAGGCAACTGTCAGAGCTCCTTGCAAGACATTATTTTAAGTGCTGTTACAAATTGTAGGGCATGAACTGACTGTTTTAGTTGATTGCAATGCAAATGTACAGTAAGCCTGTAAATCGTAGCTAGTGTTGTGATTACAAATCATTACAATAATGCGAGATTATTCAGTTTGCCACAAATCCTTCTAGACTACACAATTAAAGTCATAACCACAAGTGTAATCCTGTGAGATAAAGTCACTTCATTACACAATCTCCTTCTGGTTTACTGTTTGCTTTATTTTGATGCCAGATTGAATAAGCAAATGTTCCTGTGTAGTTAACATCAGTGGCAGCATATCTGCTTTTTATATCTCTGCTAATTCTGGAGTTCATTTGACATCCTTAAAAAGATGGATATTGCTTAATATATTAGTTAGGGAAAAGCCCTGATGGTTTGAACTCTAGTGTGAGGAATCATAGAAAATCAGCCTAAAAGTTTTAGAAAAGAATTACGAGTTATTTTGTCAATCACAATAGATGTCTTCTCATATGATCAGAAAATAAATGAGTTGCAGTCATTGATACCTGATGTTAGGTGATGGGGTAGGGGACTGTGAGCAGGTCAGCGCCTCTGTGTGAAAGCAGTGGCTGCAGTCGGTGTGCCGCCAAATTACAGCAAGGCAGAGTGCAGCCGCTGAGCAGGAACGAAATGAATAGTTCACTTTGAAACAGATTTCAGACCAAATCGAACCTTTTTGCACAGTTTCAGGTAGCCATCTTCTTTCTTGTGCAGTACCTGTTGTCTTTTCCCAATGTTGGATGTCATGATGCTCCCAGTGCGAAGGAGACCGCAGTTGGCGAAGGAGCAACTTGTGCCTGTTATCCAGAGCCCGATGACTCAGTCTGTCAGAGTAATTCTGATAAATACCCAGACAGAGGTAATAAAAACCTGTCAGGAGATTTGGTTGTCCTACTTATTAATTTTAATAATAATTTAGTATCTGCGCCCATTATGCAGGCTGTAAGCTCAGCTTCCCTAGACCTGTATATTCAGTTTCAAAATGCTGCTTGTTTAAAGTCTGGTATACTTAACTCAGAGGGGTGGTCTCGATGTGGACAGGCAGTAGAGATAGGCAGGAGCTATTGTGTCTTTCGGAGTCACGGTAACTAAGCCTGGCAGAGCCTCTTTCTCAGAGCTGTATAAGTGTATTGAACTGGCAAATGTCTTTAGCCCCTAGGGGATTTGGTTATGATGCTGCTTGTATAATGTTTGTAAAAGGCTTCTGCTGTAAAGGTGATTGAGAAAAAGCAGGGAATCTTAAGGAGCCCTTGCTTGGTCTTTGCAAAGCTATTTTTGCTGATGCCACTTGCCCAGGTAAACCTTTTGGACCCATCTCTTCTCTGCCCCTTTTGAGAACAGTGCTGTTCCTGGGGTTTTCTGCTTGCAAGGTGACCTCTTCCAGTGCTAATCTGGGGCATCTTTGCCCAGCATTGCTGTTTGCAGAGGTTGACCTCACTGAAGCTGGATGTGCAGAAGTCCCTATGTGTCTCTCCCGGTGACATGGAGGGTCTTTGGAAGAAGCCAGCAGCTTTGTGTTGACCTTTCCGTATGAGAGGGGCTTTTCCCAGGTGAATTCCATGGTGCATCTGTCCCTGGTGCTAATGCCATAGCTGTCGTGTGTTTTCTTGAACTGGGAATGAGCTGGAGTTAGTAGACTCTTGATTGTTGCCTTTAAAAAAAAAAACAAAACAAAACCAAACCCAAAAAAACCCCAAAAAACAAACAAACAAACAAAAAAACAGACTGTCCCCTTCCTTTTTTCTAACCTTTGTTTTGTCTGTTCAAAAATAAAGAAGCAAAGTGAAAAGAGTGAATACATTTTTTTCATGCACAATGGTGTGACTGAAGCTATTACTTGGCAAATTTCCTTTCTTTGCACAGTTTTAAATCTGAAAACTGAGCTATTTTTTCCCATATTACAGTAAATACGTAAGTAATCAAAATGATATTAGGAAAGAAAGTTGGGCAACTCCCTGCTGTTCAAATATGTTAATTGCAAATCATTGACATTCTAGACATGCTGTTTCTTATGGAGTTAGTTTCCTTCCTTGTGGAGTAAAACAATCAATTGAAAAAAAGCACAATATTATAGTATTTGCTAGTTCTTGTTATTTAAAAGTAAGAGCAGTTTTGCAAATATGTGACTGAAGGTAATGGTGGTGTAGCTTCATAGGATTTAAGGCCGGTAGGGCTGTTAATATTTATGTAGTTGGACCTTCTGTGGTTCAAGGGTCCTTGCAGCAGGTCTGTAACCTTGTTTTGACCTACAGTGCATCTTCTGAAGTGGGATTTCTACTTGGATTTAATCGTCTTCTTCTGGTGAGTCCATCATAGCTCTTTGTAGCTTGTGCCAGCAGCAAACTGTCCGTGTTATAAAACAAATGAAGCCTTCTAGCCTGAATTGGTTAAACTTCGGTTCTCAGTCAGTGGATCTTGCTATGACTCTTTCTGCTAATATTACAGGTTATGTACTAGTCATCTCTCTATTTCTCCTCCCCACACCCTGTTGCAGGCAAATAGAGGCTGCAAGCAAGTTAGCCACATCCCAGCCTTTTCTTCGTGGTTTTTTTTTTTTTTTTTTTTTTTTTTTTGGGGTTTTTTTTGTGGGGGGTTTTTTTTTTTTTTTTTTTTTTTAACGGATTTTTGTGCTGTAAAGTAGGTTTTTGATCTCTTGAGTAGCTGTGGACTCCTGTTTCTGGGATCTTTACAATTTGTCCTAGCTGCAGTGTTGCCATTTGAAATGTAAGGAACTTTCTAGAAGTGGTCTTAGTGAAGTGTTGCATTATCTTTTTGTTTGCTCTGTGAGGCAAATGGATCATGAGGAGAAGAAAATCATCCTTGTGCTGGAAGCCAGGTAGAAGTGAAGGGGGAATCTTAATGGCTGCGCAGCTGGATGCTGTGTCAGGGAGGAGTTGGAGTACGGTGCCGGATGTGTCTGCGACTTGAAGTTGTGTGCTGGAGCTGTGCTGAAGCCTCTGCCACCGGTTGACCTTGGTGCTTGGTTATTCGGTAAGAGGAGTCTATGGGAGGTGGACATGGTGCTACGTGAGGGCATCAATTGACTTGTTTCTGGTGGGAAGATGGGTGCCTGTTGCAGGGGAAGGTATAACCCTGCAGCCTCTGAAAGCCTCTGAAAGGCAGGATTCAGTCCTGACTTGGCATCAGCTTCAGTGCAAGTGAAAGCTTCATGTCTGCAAAGCCAAATACTTTTAGCATGTCGGGACTCTGCATCCCTGAATGGAGGAGACCTGCACTGAAATCACCTGTCTGCTTGGATGGCCTGTTTCTTGGCCTCTCCAGTCCACTCAAATATGAAAATTCCTCTTTTGTGGGTATGAGTGGTAGAGTTCTTTGGGACAGTCCTATGGGACTAGTACCCAAGGTGTGGGAAGCTATGGAGATGCAAAAACGGGTTTTTGTATCCTTCCCCCAAATGGTTTATTCTTTTACTTAGTATGACATTTCTTTCACTGCTTACTGTTTTAAGTTTCTTCGCATTAGTTTATGGATGAGAGCACACATCATTAGAAAGTTTTAGGTATTGTGCACTATGGGGACAACTTTTCAACATCCGAGTGCTATTTCTTCAGCTGTCGAACATCTAGTGGGTATGTGTTTTGGTAAGAAGAATTCTGTCAATTAACCACGTAACCTGTAGAAGTGCTGTTTCCTATGCTAATTAGTTCTTCCTCTGAGAATTGTACTTTAAATTTCTTTTTTAAAGTGCATTCATTCATCCTTTTTCTTTCAAGCTTCAATGCTTGGTGAAACATGCATCCAGTTTGACTGAAAGGTCTGAAGCTGAAGATTGAAAGAGGTTTGATTTCATGGTTTAACAGCTAAATAATGATGAAACTGAGTTTGTAATATCATGTTTGTGTGAAGTGATCAATCGGCCCATTTTGTAGAGTGAATGTAAGGCCTAGAATAGGGAGGGGTAAATAATCATCTGTAGCTTCTGTGCTGAGTGGTGCCTTTCCTCCAGGACACTCCTGAAGATTATTTAAACTGGCAATTCAGGCCATAGACAAAGATTCTTGCCTGGCAGTAAAATGCTGTTGCTGCAATTTGGCTGCATTGTGGCCATAAGCTACACAAAACGGAAGCTTGCATTAAGTGACGGGCCTACTGCAAAAGCATCTCTTCCATGCCTAAGTCCAAGGGAAGGTCCTTGCTTGTGGATTTCTGACCAGCACTGGGTTGGTAGGGGAGGAGCCCTGAAAGGAAACACCCAAGGCTGGAGGAGCTGTGCAGGAAGGCAGATCAGAGTGTTTGGGTTGGCCAAACCCAATGGGTCCATCACCACCGGGGATGGACAGACTGTGGCTCTGTGCTCTTCATTTTCCATCTTAATTTAAATCTTGCGCTGCTAGAGGAAGGGTTGGTTGATGGCAATCTCTTTTCTCCTAAAGAAACGTAGCCCTTTCCTATGTCTGTATTTTTAGCTATTCCTACTCCACTGTGCCAGCTTCTAACCTGCTGTTAATCCCAGTGTACCCTGGATGGAAAATAACAGTAGCATGAGCTTGTAGTTTAATTGAGCAGGCAAGGACCTAAGAATAGACCAACTAATTCATTTTCTGTTTCAGCTTTTTTTGATCTGTTTTTCCTCTGAGCAACTGTATGTCCTCAGCATTTCTGTGTTCTTCCCCTCTGTGCCTCAGGGACTTGGTCCTGGAACCCTCGCTGTAACCTGGTGAGAGGAACATATATGAACCTTTAACATCTGTACATTCAGTCTCTACCCCCACATGGCATTGGCATGTTGGTGCTAGCTTTAAGCCGCCTTGCTTAAGCAGTGGATGTACATGGCTCACCATGGGCTAGGCTGCCTGAGCAGGTAATTTCTTCTGAAACTTCTCCAGATCCCCCTTGAAAGTTTCAGGTTACGGAGCTTCAACTTCTGTGGCAAGTTCTCTACAGTGCATAACCACCCTACACTTAAAATAACTAACTTATCTTACCTTCTTTTCACAAGTGTTTTGTTTCAATTTCTGGATCTTTGATTAGATGAAAAGCAATCTAATAACAGGACTTTTCTTGCACGTGTCACAGGATTACCATCTCAAGTTCCCACATAGTTTACCTGTTGGTTAGGTAAATAATTTGAGATTTTTCAATCTCTTCTTGTAAAGAAGCTTTCCTAAGCTTTGCATTATCACAGTTGGTTGCTGAAGCAGCATTTATTTTTGCACTGCAGACAGCTCAAAATTTAGCACGGTTGTATTTGCTTTCCTAGCCATGGCACGTTGATGTTAAATTGGTTCTTCAGTGGTGGTCAGATGCCAGAAGAGAGCATGGAGTAGCAGGAGGTTGCAGGTGAGGAAATAGCATGGAACCTCTCCAGAAATGTATCTTTCCTGAGATGGTTAGGATGTAAGAGACCCATCATAAACATATGAGCACATCTGTTTCTTCAATTCCAGCTTTTAAGAAACATCGAGGTCCAGGTTGCACCTATGTCTGATATAATTACATTCCTGTAACTCTGGTGCTATGTTTAAATAATAACATAAGCCTGATGTGGTAGGAATGAAATCCCATAGAATAAAAAGTAACTAAAAGTTGCATTATGTTGTGGAATAAGCATAACAAGCATCCACATGTATAATTTATTACCTATAGTGAGTAAGTACTTAACAACCGTCCTAATAAACTCATTCTGTTCATTCATTTTTAGATCTTAGCATACTGATTCAGACCTTAACTGAAAGTGAATATATAATCGATGTGAGGCTTTTTATGCGGGTTTAATAATGTAGGCCTGCCGAGGATCTTTAATTAAATAATTATTCTTTGTTCAATCAGGATAGATTGCTTCGCTATAGGGATTGCAGGCAAGAACATGCAAAATCCGCCCTGAACTGATCATGTTTTAGCTGCTTACTGTAATCCTGTGTAAGTGATAGTCTTTGTTTTACAAAGCAGTGAGAGCAACGCAAAAACCAGGGAAAAAAGTTGTAGCTGAATATTAGAAATGTAATGCTTAATTCTGAAGCGATCAAAGAACAGCATGCTAAGACCCAATTTGATGGTGCTGTGAACAAAGTTACAGCTGTCTGACAAATGGGAAAAGTGGATTTTCTGCAGGGTTCAGCTTCCAACAGCTTGCTTTGGTTTTGGTGACAGTTGTAAGGTGCTTGGCCTGCAGGGAATTGTGCCTGCCTCCTTTTGCTGCTTCCCTAGGCAACAGCTCTTCAGAAAATTGGGGATTTGGTAGTCTTACTGGTAACCTCATGTATTCAAGAGGTGGTGAACAGAGCTGTTAGGAGGAGGTGCAAAAAATTACATGGTGTATGTGCCCGCTGTGCACACCAGTTCCCCTAAGAGGGTCTTCATGGACAAGGCAGCCTTTGCATTTCTTCTGTCCGAGTATTGGAAATGCAAAATCTGTTTGGTGTGGGGGCTGTTGCTTGTAGCATTGTGCAAGACTGACTTTGGGATGGCCTCTGCCGCCACAGTGCGTCATTAATGCAGCTCACGGCCGCTGGCCTGAGAGGACTTCAGTGTTTATTAGGGGAATATAATCATTTAAGCCTGAATAAGCTTCAAAGCTCTAATGTGGCTGTTTGGCCAACAGAAATGAGATGTAAATTTGTGCTGAATAGCCACTGATTACAGAAAGATGATTAATGCAAGATTTAAAATTGATTTATGGGTGCAGTTGTCAAGGCCTAAGCCATGAATGTAATATTATCTCTATGAAAAGCTTTGGGCAGATTAGAGACCAGAGAGCAGGGGCAAAATAATGTGTTTGCTGGAGGGTCTGATACGGTGTATGGGCTGTCTATAATCTAATCAAATTTGGTATGTGCCTGAGAGGTTAGGCTTCGCCAGTGCAGCATGTGGATAATTTTTTTCTACCCTTTCACTTCGCCTGAAACATTAGAAAAATGAGAAGTTTAATCTGTTTTATTTTAATGAAATGCACTTTTTGGTCAAGTATTTTTTCTTTTTTTAATAGGAACTCTTAAAAAAAATGTTTTCTTACTTTCAGGAAATTTTAGGTATTTGACCACGATAAAGATGAAGGATTTAGTTTTAGTTTTTGTGACAGAAGGATTTCTTCCTTCTCTTCCACTGCAAATTTCTACTGTTGTGTGCATTTAAAATAGGCCAAATGCTTCATGCTATCCCAACTGCAGTAAGCAATTAGAAACCCCAAATAAGTTTTGAGTTCTTTAAATATTAGGTTGTAAATTAGAATAACAAGAAAAACTTCTTTCTGCTTTTGAAAGTAGTTCTGTGAACCTCTTGGTATCATCAGTGATAAGTGATGTGAACAGTGTCCCAAAAGCTTTGAAAATCCCAGAGTTTGGTTATAAATTGAAAATATATGTTACACTGTGACTCCTTCTGAAAATCTGTCTCTCTGTCTTCCAGTGTTAAACCGTGTGGTGTCAACACTGTTTGTTATGGCATTTGTTAAATTGTTCTGCAATGAGTGTTACATTAAGCAGTGAAAAATGATTTAATGGTATTGTGTTTCCTCATTGCCTCTTTCATGCTCAGCTCTGCTGTCTTGGTCTCAGTTGCTGGACTGCTATGTGAAATGGATGTTTAAATTCAGATGTAGATATAATTTCAAAAGTGGTTTGGTTTTTTTGTTTGTTTTTTTAAAAAAAGGAGGGAGGGAAGAGTTAAAATGGGAGGAGGAGATGAGGCTTGCAAATAACACCTTGAGTGCTTTGTTCTGGGAAGGGGTCAGAGCAGTCTCTGATTAGGCATGCGGCTGCTGCTCCTTTTCATTTTGGTTGTGCTAACCTCCAGCTGGGTTCTCCTTCCATTTGGTTTCTGCTCCTGACATCTTTCATTGATCATGCAAATGATCAAAGTCTGAGCGAAACTTCTGTCCTTTTTTTTTTTTTTTTTTCCATTGCATGTTGGTGTGCAACACAGAAAAGTCTAGGTGACTTTGTCCTGCTGTTACTTAATTTTTCAACAGCTTGAACTGTGCAAGTCTCTGAACAGATAATGTATTTCATCATAAGTGTGTTCTGCAAATAATTTTTGATATTTTAGTTGCTCTTCTTTCTTACTGGCTTGCTTGGGTGCGACTTGCTTTAGCAAATTACTGCTTGTGTTTTGAGAAGCCATCTCAGCTTTACAGACATCTGCATGGTTTCTCGTCTTCTCAGTAGTGTAGAGCAATACAGAAACTGTCAAATCCTTTGCGTTATATTACACCAAAGGAGTTTTACTGGGAAGCCTCCTGCACAACCTACTGCAGAAATAGAAGGTGGTGTGGCAGGAAATTTTACATGCATATTAAAATATAAGAGTATGGAAGAATGGTTGAAATAGCAAATTCAAATGTTTAAGCAATAGCAGCTGATAAAGTTACATGGAGACCTTCATAATTAAGTGACTTCTGTTATGTCTTCACATACAGCACTTTTTGAGGAGCAGTCATGCTTAATCAGACAGTCTTTCCTGTCTGGTGTTTTCCCTCAGCTCTTTGAGCAGTGTGACTGTGTGAGATCCTTCCTTTGCATTGCTTGGAGAGGGAGGAGGATTTCTAGCAGTCCTGACTCTGCACTGGACCTTGAAAGCTTGACCCAGGTGGAATGAAAAAAGATCCAAAAGACTGTATGAGACAAAAGTATCCACCCAGATCCTTAAGTGCTCTCACTTATAAAAATTCCTTTTTTTTTTTTTTTTTTTTTTTTTAAGCTGACTGCTGCTGAGTTGTTATGAATATTGGAGTGCGAGATTGGCAACAGAGGAGTTGGGAAAGGAGCGTGATGGTGCTGTGAACGTTCACCCAACTCATTTCCAGTGTAGTTCTGTTTAGTAGTGGAAATGCAACATTAATCATTCCCTTATCTTTGCTAATTCCTCTCCTGCCCTGTGTCACAGTGCAAAGCAATACATAAAACCTTGGTAGTGAGTGAAATTGAGCTTTGGTAAATCTCAATGCAGTGGTGAGTAGCCTTTAAGTAAGGCCCTTTTTCTGCTGTTAGCCCCTTTGCCCACGTGTTGGAAGTGGTCTTTCAAAAGCATGTGCTTGGCTGTTCCTTTATGTTGCTGCAGTGAGAATTTAGTCTTCAAATGTGTTGTGGGTTTGTTTGTTTTTTTATTGGGGGGGGGACGGGGGGGTAGTGGAAGTGACATTTTAAAGCTGCTCTCTGCTAGGTGAGTATCACATGTGGGATAAGAGAGAGAGAGGGAGAGAAAAGTTTGCTAGTTAGATGTGGCATGTCTCATATGCTTTGAACTTTCAGTTCATACTTTTTTGCATTTTACTTCCCCTACTTATGTTTTAGTTTATGAAAAATGATCCTTAGCTCTTGGCTGGGAAATCTCCTGCAATGAGCAAAGAAACTTGCATTTACTTCAGGTAACTAACTTCAGGATAGTCTGAGACTCTGTTAACCAGACCGTGCAGCTCAGTGGCCAGAGTAGAGTAGCCTCTGTGAGAAACGGCAGAAAACTGCAACCCAGTAGTAAAATATTGAGAAATGTAGTGCCGAAGTTGTGGTATCCTTATTTATTTTTATTTATTTTCCTAGTTGGGCAAATTGAGGGGAATGTGCCAAACCACTAGAAAATGTTAAGTTCCTTCTTTAGAAACTCTGGTTTTTAATTTCATTAGACCTGACTCATGCCTGAGTAGGGGGATTAATCAGATCTTCTCTATTCTCTGTGTCTGTTCTCCATTACGTTTTTTGCTTGACTGGTAACTGCTGTCAGTAGGAATATGTCTGTATGTATGAAAGCCTCTGTAAAATTGCCATCCAAATAAGGTTGAGCCTTGGGTAGGGAGAGTATCAGATGTATGGAAATGGTAAGATCCTGGGTGGGTTCAACTTCTGGTAGTTAAAGGTTTTAATAAACAGTGGGCCAAGAACTGTTTGCACTGAACTCACTGCAGTTTTACTTTTGACAGTGGCTCCTGGCATTAAAATGAGCTCCAAAACCCACAAAACCAGGCAGAGGCTGCATGAAAATCTCTGCACCTTTTGCATTATAAAAGTGCATGTTGGTACTGGAAAAGTTCATCTACACGAACACTAATTTTTTTTGTTCTGGTAGTGTAAATTAAAAAGAAAAAAGTAAGGTTGGAAAAAAGGTTTGGGTTAATCTAGAACAGTTTTCATATTGATTTCTTTCTGCCCCTACTTCATCTTGTTTAAATTCAGGAAGAGAAGATGCTAAATAAGTAGTTTGGGAGGCTGTCAAAATCACTGTTTTCCCCTTTACTGATATTGTTATTTACTAAAGCTTGAGTAGGAACATGGTCCCTTGCTGTGAGAGGGGACCAGGGCTGCGCAAGTGCTCTATCAGGGGCTGGTGGTGCTACAGGTTGTATGTACTCTATTGCCAGTGCCAGTATTCAAAACATAGCTGTTCTGCTCCTGCCATTCCTGAGGTCAGTTGCTTCAGAAACACCTACAAATAAGGTGACTTTTGTGTTCTTTTTGTGCCTTTTTTTTTTTTTTTTTTTTTTTTAGCAAGCAGCACCCTTTTTCTTTCAATGAAGATTAAAGCACCCCCAGCAAAAGCAAAGACTTTTAATCATATGGCACCGGAGCTGAAAATCTGAGCAATGCTGTGCAGGGCTTGTTGATAAAACTGGCAGTATTGGTGGCAGGCTTTAAAGTAGTTTTGAATTTTCTGTAAGGCAAGATGGTGACACAGTCAGTGTTGTTCTTTTACAGCTAGTACAACCCTGCAAAACCTTCTGCAGTGCAGAAAAAAAAAAAAAAAAAAAAAAAAAAGATGCATAGTGCTCTGCCTGGCTTTCACTAGAGATTTAGCCTTATGTGACCTCACTGAAGTCAATGAAACTGTGCAGGGGGGAGCCTGCTTATTTTTTGCTTTAACTTTGTAATACGATAGCAGGTGGGGAGCTGACAGGCAGCTAAAAAAAAACCCCACCAAGTTTTTGGGTTTTTCGGGATAAAGTCAAGTAGCAGGAAGAAACGTGTGTGTGGGAGCTGAGCTGGAGGCTATTGATTGGGAGCTAGATCTTACATCAGCTGCATAAAAGGAAATCAAAAAGACTGCCCAAATATTACCAGGATGAAAGGCAGGAGAAATTGCAGAGAGCTGAACACCACTTTGGTCTACTGTTCTGCAAGGGTGGCAGGTGTCCCCTTTTAACGGGCATAGGGATTGCATAGCCCCAGGCCGTGCTCTCATGTTGGGTTTGACAGCAGGATTTTAAGGTAAAATTACCCTCCTCCGTATATGGGGAAAGTGCATGGAGTATCTCAGATGCTTCTGCACATTCAAAGCCTGAAATCTGGGATCTGTGCCAGGCTTGCCTTTCTTGAAAAGAGAGAGTAAAAATCATAGAATGGTTTGGGTTGGAAGGGACCTTAAAGATCATCTAGTTTTAACCCCCCTGCCATGGGCAGGGATAGCTTCAACAACACCAGGCTTCTCAAAGCTCCATCCAACCTGGCCTTGAACACTTCCAGGGATGGGGCATCCACAGTTTCTCTGGGCAACATGTTTCAGTGCCTCACCACCCTCACAGGGAAGAATTTCTTCTTTACATCTAATCTAAATCTCCCCTCTTTCAGTTTTAAGCCATTACTTTAAGTGGTAGCCCTTGTCCTATCACTACATGCCCTTGCCAAAAGTCCCTCTCCATCTTTCTTGCAGGCCCCCTTTAGGGATGGAAGGCTGCTCTAAGGTCTCTTTGGAGCCTTCTCTTCTCCAGGCTGAACAACCCCAACTCTCTCAGCCTGTCTTCACAGGAGAGGTGCTCCAGCCCTCTGATCATCTCCGTGGCCTCCTCTGGACCCGCTCCAACAATTCCATGTCCTTCTTGTGTTGGGGGCCTCAGAACTGAACACGGTAGAACTCTGCTGTAAAGTACAGGTGGGGTCTCACCAGAGCAGAAGGGCAGAATTGCCTCCCTTGACCTGCTGCCCATGCTTCTTTGGATGCAGCCCAGGATAAGGTGGCCTTCTGGGATGCAGGTGCATGTTGCTGGGTCATGTTGAGCTTCTCATCAACCAGCACCCCCAAGTCCTCCTCCTCAGGGCTGCTCTCAATCCATTCTCCGCCCAGCCTGTGTTTGTGCTTGGGATTGCCCTGACCCATGTGCAGGACCTTGCACTTGGCCTTGGTGAACTTCACAAGGTTGGCACAGGCCCACCTCTCAAGCCTGTCAAGGTCCCTCTGGATGGCATCCCTTCCCTCCAGTGTGTTGACCGCACCATGCAGCTTGGAGTCCCATGTGTAAATCCTTTCCTAATTTTATGTCTTTGTGCCAGCAGGTACTTGAATTACCACATACGTTGCAGAACTCCATGTGGTGGGGTGGAGAATGAAATGGGAGAGGATGAGGCTTCTTGTACCGAGGAGCCTGTGAAATAGGTAGTGGGAACAAAGGCGAGCTGCACAGGCCTTAGAGGGAGTCCTGGGAAGGATTCAAGTCTGTCCTGGGAACCCCTTTGCTTAATGCCCTTAAACTCCCTTTCCCTCATAAGATTCCTAGGATTTTGCTAAATGGCTAATTACTCTTTTATCAATGCTAGCGTGTGGAATTAGGAAAGAGGCTTGCTATTTCCATGCCACCTTTAGTGTCTGCTAAAGAGTGTGTTACTGGAGACCAGTAACAAAAATTCTTGCAGAAACAACCCCAAAACCAAATAAACAAAAGCTCTGAAATATTAATCCCTGCTGTCAGTATTTATTTTTGGGGCAGCAGCCTTTTGCTGTGCTGCAGTGGCAAATTGCAGTTTTGGAATCCGGGAGATGAGAAACAAGCCTGAGTGGCAGACAGCTGGTGAGTGTGTTTTAAAATTGTCCGTTTAACCCAAGACTGCTCCCCTGAATGCTTTTTTAGCTCTTACATTTTTAGTTAGATGTGATATCTTTGGCCTTTCCATAGGCAGACAGCCTGCAGGAATTGCATGCTTCCTATTGATGGAGCTGAGCGCAGTTTTTAGCTTCTGTTAACTCACCAGCAGTAGTGTACTGGAAATTTCTCATTCAGAAATAGGTCTTCTATAAATGATTTAACATCAGACCATTGAAATGCATTTGTGTTTTCCTTCTTAGGGTCATTAAAGATGTAGAGAAAACATTTAGCACTAAATTAATGTTATATTTTTGGTTTAATCCTGCAGATGGAGTTGATTGGTATCTCAAAAATATGTGCTGCAGAGACGAATTGCAATATTACACAATTTTTCAGTTGTACTTTTTTCATGCCAATAATTTCAGCTAGATGCTGCCCCTTGAATGTGGTAAGTTTTCTCTGTCGTTAACTGTAAGGTGCAGCAAGCCTCTTTGTTGGTTGAAATACTTGTTTGAGGTCTGTAGTGACTGGGAAGCCAGGACCGGGCAGAAGGTCTGTCTCCTCCTCGTGTCTTTTTATATCCTCCCCTCGGGGGATATAAAAGCAGAAGGGTGGCAGGCTGCCTGCAGACTCTGAGGGGAGGATGGCAGACACGGCTGCACTCATAGGAAGAGAAAGAATTGGTGCACTCCTACATGGAGATTAGGAGAGAAGAAGACGGGATTAAATAAGAGAGCAGAGCTTTTGCATAATAGTGGTTGCTCTGATAAAATCTGTTTGGCTTTCCCTTGAGGATTATAGAGCGATAAGCAGCATTAACTCATTAGCACCTTCCTTTCCTCTTGCTCTCTGATTGCTTTAGGTTTGTTGGCAGGTGGTAACGGCAGGACTTGCTCTGATGGAGGGTGCAGTGCTGGAAATGCAGCACATGCCAAAGCCTGAGATGGTGGGTGATGGGTGGTTGCAGCTGAGACTGGACTCTAGCTCGGTTGATGTATTTATGCTTGGACCTTCTTCCTCATAGCGTTAAGTGCTTTCTGTGTGTGAAAGCAACCATTAGAGTCACTGGATTTAGTTTTTCACTGAATGAGGTGTTTTCTACTCCTACTAACATAGCTCCTGGAGGAGTGATGGAAATGAGCTTAATTTTGTGACTCTGGAGAGCGTGATTTCAAAATCGATCTAGCAATTATTAAAAAAGAGAAGCTATGTTTTTCAATATGCCTTCAAGTTAGGTCACTAATGATATTACTGCAACATCACAGTCACTACAAATGTCAGTTCTCTGAAATAAATAAACATTAGATGCTCCCTAAATGTCATACGGAGTTATGCTGTGTACCCTGTGGCCATCCATACACATCCCCACTTGCTAAAACTGGTCTCAGCAGTTTCCAGCCCGCAAATGCTTTTCACCATCTCCTGCTGGAGGTTAACACTTCTCCATGTCTGCTGGTTGATGTGTGTAGTTGTTAGAGAGATCCTCTGACCTTCAGCCAGAAAAAGCAAAGGATTAAAGTCAGCAAGGTCTTTCCTGGGCTATAGTGGGAAGTGCTCACCAGCCCCTCAGTCTGATGTGGCAGGTAGGGACCTCTGCCTGTATCAAGGGGAGTGGAGGGAGACCCTCCCCCTTCATCAAACTGAGAATTGCCACTGTCATAAAGACTTTGCATTTATATAGTCTCATGTTAAACAAATCCTCTTGGAAGCATATATGCACAGCATATTTAGCACTTAAATTAGCCACAGTAGATGAAGAATGGTGCTTTTCAGCTTTTTAATTTCACGTATCTAAAGCCATCCTATCTACTGGAACGTAGAGAAGCTAGCTGCGTATTTGTGCTAGCTTGCGTACTTTTTCTGTGTGTTTTCTCTGTGGCTCTACTCTTCTGAATTGTTAATTGCCTCCCTCCAAAGTTAGGCACAAATCCTCCACGGATCTGCTTAGCTTTCACTTGTAGACGTATCTCCAGCTAAGTCTGTCCACTGCCGGGAAGGGGAGAGTGGCAGGTAAATGTTCATCATGGTAGGGTCACGGCCTGTGTCCCTGTGCCCAGGGATATAGGAAGGGTTTTGAAATTAAAATACTGCTTAGCACGACAAAAACATCTTCAGGTTAGGTTCATTGCTCAGAAGACCAGTGGGACGTGTGAACTCTGCGCATTGTGGTGGGCATGTCTTGCTGAAATAGCTTAAGTCCCCACTTGCACCTCCCAGAAATGCTTTTCTGCTGGTGGTATTTATAAGTGATTTTGGACTGTAGCATGTTTTTATGCAACTTGTTGCTGCTGTTTTAATTTTAAATTTAAGAACAGCATTTCTCTGAAATAAGATCATCCTTATGTTGACTCTGAGGGTGTTCCCTGTCAGCTCTACGGTAATGGCATCTAGGTTGAAAAGGCTCTCAACTTTCTCTCAGGCTGTATTTCCAATGGAAAAAATAAATGGCCTTTGGCCTTAGCTATATTCCAGGCTACATATTTTCTATTACCTTGTACTGGATGCTTGGTGTGTTTGCTTTGTGCTGTTGTCCGCAGCTGTGATTAGATGTGGGCAGCAATGCTGAGCAGAGGGTAGAAGAAGCTTTAGCAATTAAGCCCTTGCGGAAGAGCAGGTCAAAAGTAGGAGAGGAACAAAACTGAATCTATCACTGGTTCTGCTTAGTTCTTCACTGTAACCTTCTTGAATAGGTTAATCTAATCTCTTAATGTGACACTGCAGTTCTTAAAAGCAGAGAGGAAACATTAATGTTTGTGTCTCTATGGTAGGCACTGTTGCAGTGCCGCTCTTCAGAGGGTGGCCAAAATAAAATGGAAAAAACAGTGGCTACAATTCCCACAAACAGCTGGGAGACATTATCTGGAGCTCTGCTTAAAAACCTGTGCAGCATTCTCAAACAGCTCAGGAGTTGCAGATCCCTGTAACCTTTATTGGAAGTAATCTTCTCTTTGCATGAGCAGAAACTTGTCTGACTGGCACTGTTGGGGAGCAAAGGCCCATTTATTTCATATACCACTCTGCTGGTTTTCTGGCAGGCTGTTTGGTGGGGGAGGATAGCCTAGAGAAATGCGGTTGCCTTCATTGCATTGGGCAGTGATTTGAGGATGTGGTAGAAAGGAGCCTGGGGGAGCAGGGACAGACAGACTGTAAATAGCTTTTTTTCCTCCTATGTGGATACGTTGGAAAAGGCCAACTCGTGGCCCCATCTGCTCTTGTTTTGTTGCCTGACAAAGTATTAGTGGACAAACCCAGCAGCATGTTTTCCCACTTCTGAAATGTCTGAAACAGAAGGCTTCCTTTTATATTTCTAAAGGGTCTTTTATCTGACTTTATCAGGAATGTATCAAGCCTCCAGTATGGAAAACTTTGCCATTTAAAACTTCTCCCACCCCCCATCCTCCTGAACCTCTGAATCCCAAATACTATTAGTTTGGAAAACTAAGATTTTGCAGGAGCTGTAACTTTTTAAAAAAGTAATACTTTTCCTTTTTAATACAGTGGGAAGAAATTGGTGAGGTGGATGAAAACTATGCTCCGATACACACATACCAAGTATGCAAGGTAATGGAACAAAACCAGAACAACTGGCTTCTGACCAGCTGGATCTCTAATGAAGGGGCATCCCGAATCTTTATTGAGCTCAAATTCACCCTGAGGGACTGTAACAGCCTTCCAGGAGGACGTGGGACTTGCAAAGAGACTTTTAACATGTATTACTTTGAATCAGATGATGAAAACGGGAGGAACATCAAAGAAAACCAGTACATCAAGATCGATACCATTGCTGCTGATGAGAGCTTCACAGAGTTAGACCTTGGTGACAGAGTTATGAAGCTCAACACAGAGGTGAGAGATGTTGGGCCCCTCACGAAAAAGGGATTTTACCTCGCTTTCCAGGATGTGGGTGCTTGCATCGCCCTGGTCTCCGTGCGCGTGTATTACAAGAAATGCCCATCGGTGATCCGCAACCTGGCCCGCTTTCCTGACACCATCACGGGAGCAGATTCCTCACAGCTGCTAGAGGTGTCGGGCGTCTGTGTCAACCACTCGGTGACCGATGAGGTGCCGAAGATGCACTGCAGTGCTGAGGGGGAATGGCTGGTGCCCATCGGGAAGTGCTTGTGCAAGGCAGGGTACGAGGAGAAGAATAACACCTGCCAAGGTAAGAGTCTGCAGGGAGGGTGCTGGGCTGATGTGTGGTCTTGGCTTTCTTCTCTTCCATGTCTCTCACGCCTGGTTGAGTTGATGAAGGTGGGCTAAGTTTTCAGTCCTTTGAACGATTGTGACAGCATGGAGAAGCCTTAGCTGGATGTAGTGGGACTTGACACCTATGTACAGGTCCCTCTGGCACTTGCAGGGCTGTGGACAGGGAGAATGTGGCTTGCCACTTACCTTTGGAGCACTGTTGGGTCCGTGGGATGATAGCAATTTCGTTTGCTGTTTAATGTTTTATGTTAGTTTTTCCTCAATATTCGGGTTCTCGTATGAATTTTAGAAGCTTGATTTCTTTTTTCTGGACTGTTCCGGGGAATATTTGAAGTTAATATCCCTTTGCAAGATGAGTTTTGGTTTTTTATTTAAAGAACCATGTTTTTCTCTTTTTACTGCTCTGTGGAGGGAGGAAAAGATTTGGTATGGTGTTACTGGTTTATTTTTCTTTCTGGTAAATAGTTTAATACAAAGCTGCTCAGCTGCGCAAAGTTAAATCTAAAGCCTGACTCGTAAAAATGCTTCCATATGTGCTGAAGTTTTCACATTAAGTATCTGGCTGAGGTTCCTGGGTCAGCATAGGTCTGAGTCATCAGGGCCTGGAGCAAGAGATCTGAAGCTCAAGACCTAAAAAAAGAATACTTTAAGTAGTGCAACATAAAATGAGATTATCCACTCTTAGATTATGGCTTGCTGTGTTACATGCTTGTTTATAAAATTTACCTTTCTGCTGTAAATGTTTAATAGGTAGCTTAAAACCTATTTGAGCATAAAGGAGAAAAAGGCACAGAAGTTTCAATGCAGTTTGCTTTTTGCAAACTTATTGGTCATCTTTAGTGGCTGTGAGTACAAGGCCATTAGTGATAGATAACCAATGAGGAAGGTAGAGGGATTCTGCTTCAAATGAAGTCAGCATTGCATTTTCTCTTTGCCTCACTCCAGACACTCATTGGTGTTTGTAGTGTTGGTGCAAAGGATAGATCAGTGCATATCCAAAGCAAACTGTGGCCTCAATCCTTTAGTCCTTGGTCACACACTGTGCCCCTAAAGATTATATAGTTCAAGTCTGTTCAAGGGTTGCCTTCGAGAAAAAGCGTAGGTATGTTTGTTTTTGGAGAAACCTCTGGTAGACGGCAGGTGGAGTGTGCTTGTTGACCAGGATAGCCTCTTTTTCTGCAGATGTAGTCAGTATTGCAAAATCTGACTTGATTTTGCATATCCTATGCCAGTAAAGATATTTCACCCATGTAGGGAGGAAGAAGAGGCTGACTTTGTGTATGATATTCTACAAGGGGAGCCAAGATCAATGTTAACCCGAGCTGAGGAAACTTAGACTGTTGCAGATGAGGGGTGTGGGTCAGATTGGCAAGGATCTGCTTCACTGTGGCTAAAAATACTATGTCCCAAAATAATGTGCCCTGGTTGGGTGCTATGTCTAGACACTGACTTTAGCCACCTGTGAGAATTTTTGGAGGAAAGGCGTAACATCCGTTAGTCGCCTTTCAAATCGTCCTCTCCCACACTGCATGAGCAACATGGGATATCTCAAAGCACTCTTAAAGACCTCAAAACTAAACAAAAACTGAACCACCAAAAAAACCCTAACCGAAAAACTCTACTGGCTTAAACTATGAACCTGAGACTGCCTTTGAGAGTGTAATGTGCCTCTAGAGTGGCTGGATTTCTGGTAGTGCTGAGACACCAGTGTGGGGTGTGTTTTCAGAAGACTGCAGTGATTTGAGATGATGCTTTCTATTTTGGGGTGTGGGTTGGTTTATACAATTTTTCTTAGTCAATTGAGAGGACGGTGTCTGGCCATGGGATTTGTCACTGGTTGGGTAGGACTGTGATTATAGTTTGGAAAGGCAAAGATGCTTTGTGGTGATGTACCATTGCCTTGATTCTGTGATAAGTCCTACCCACATAAACAACTCATTAAACTTAACCTATACCCTGCACCCTTGTCAGGAGTTGATTGCTAATTGCACTGGGGCCATTGAAGCCCATAATTCTTATTTGTAGGAAAGCTGTAAATTCCATCACAAATCAATGGGACGTTGGGATACGAGTGCCTACGGCAAAGTCTGTTTGAGGGCCCCATTGGGATGTCCTGTGTTTAACCCAGGTCATCGTGCCAAGCGTTGCCTGCTGGTTGGCTCCGAGATGCTCAGTCGATAGGAGACTTTCAGCCTTAGGCCATTTGGGAGATCTGCGTTCAGCACATATGGAGTTCGTGCTGGTATCCTGTGTGAGTAAATGCTTTCTGGTTTAGATGTTGTTATATTCACAAGGATGAGCTATTTTTTAGGATAGTAAACTGAACTTTGCAGACCAGAAGCAGAATAAGTTACACCAAGGAAGTTGCTATGTGCTTATAGATGCTTTCCCCCTGCCTCCACTCCCCTAGTCTGACTGGTGTTTAGCAAGTGCACTCCATGCTCCTGGCTGACATGAAGTGGTCTTGGCACTCTGGTGTAGCTTTGACAAACACCTAAACTTTTGACCTTTGATTTGTAAATCACTTTGGCGCGTCTTGCAAGTGGTCTCTCTGCTTGCTTTCACTTATGCATAAGCAGGTTATTACTGCCTATGCTTTGGGAAACATTTTCAACTTAGAAGATCCCGTCTTTGTTTATTAAAATTCCTCCTGAAAAGATGGCATTTTCCAATCTCTAGTGTCATGTCTGGACAGAGCAGACCACATTGTCTTATTAGAGACGATGTAAATCCCAGTCACCCTCACAAACATATGGGAACTATTGAAAGCTCTTCTGCCTACAAATCATTAATTGGTGACGATGTTCTGAATTCATCATCTTGTCAGCAGGGTTCCTTGTTTGAAGAAGGCACTGACAGTAACAGCTGAGCAATTTCTCTCGCTGGGGACACTGAGGTTGAAAATATGACATGGTCTGATCTCCTTATATAATGTGCTTGTTCTCTCAATTAATATTAGGCAGCGAGGTACAGTAGTTGCTGTAAAGAACCCAAAGTACTTGGATTTTTACCCTTCCTTTGGCAACATGGCCCATTTATCTATCAGCTACTGCTATGGGACAGCTAGAGGTAGATTGCGACTGTTTTGAGACATGTTTATAAAGGACCACCATTAAGGTTCATTATTCACAAGAGTAAATTGCTGTACTAGTTAATAAGCAAAATTAAAGCAGTTGCTATGAATTTCTGTGCTGGTTTCCAGAATGGTGATTTGGTGCCACTAAAGGACCAATGGTTATTGGCTTTGCCTCAGTTCAGCTTTCAGCAGCTGGAAAATGCCTGGTTTCAAGTCTGGCCCATTTCCAGTCTCCTAGTAATGGTTTCCTCCTTAACAGGAAGTACTTGACCAAAGTTGAGGGCCAGATCCTAAAAACCTGATATAGGACCATTGAAATCTGTCTTCACCTATTTAGGGTTTTGGCCAAACAGTGTCTTACCTGCTCCAGCCTACCCTTTCCTTCTTCCTGAACTGGCATAGGCGAGTTTTATTGTAACTGCAGTTTTTAGTTGCTTATATAGTACATAGCAGGGCTCATCATTTGGGGTTTCTGTAGGAAAGGAATAAAGTCACTGTGAAAAGGTCACCTTCTGGCACTTCTCTTTGTATTCATCCTCACCTTCAGCCTGATATGTTCTCAGTGAGAAGCAAGATGTGCTTATTTTTATCCCTTTAAAGGCTCTAGAGCCCATGCTACTGGAAGGGAGGGCATGTTAACATGTTAAGTTAATGGGACCCAAATACACTTGCAGTGGTGAGGTCCTGCTCTAGTGACTGTGGGGCTGCAGAGTGGTGACTGGAGATGTAAGTGATCTGCAGAGTCTTGAGGTTTTTTCAGCTACTTTATAGAGCTTGATCACAAATTAATTAAATATTTGAGACAAAAAAAGACAAAAAAAAAAAAAAAAAAAAAAAAGGCACTGAATGAGCCATGCTGAAAGAGCAAGTAATGTGTTCAGGAGGTTGCGGGGCCCTCCTTACCAAGAATTGGTGCATGCTGCTACTTGAAGACATCAAAAGGAGTACAGCTGGTTTTAGCCAGCTACAAGGTATGAACAACATCACAGATGTTAAAGGTGGACAAAATAATGGAGGAGAACTCAGTGAAATCTTTTCTTACCCCTGCTGCCTTCTGAGGGAAGAACTGGGAGGGCTGGAGAGAGGGTGGGTTGAGGTATGGTTTTCTCTTTTTTAGAAAGGAATTTCTGCCAGATGAAATACTTAGATTATTTTTTTTGTACAACAGCTCTAGAAGGTTCAAGCCCTTCTGCTGTCTTCAATATTGATGTTTGTTGTTTGATTATTCCTCCCTTGATCAACTTTGCTGAACAAACCTCTATGCATTTACAAAACAGTATTTATTTTTGCTGATTGTTCATTACTTGTATTGCAATTCAGCTGAGCTTTTGCCAAGAGAAATGAGAATTTCTTACAGAAAACAAAGGCTGCAGGAAAAAAAAAAAAAGTGTTTGCAGGTCTTTTATTCTGGATATAATTAAAACTAATTTATCTGCCTAATCAGTTCTTGGGTGATTTTTGTTGCTGGCTGATTGGGGGTGAAGCAGTTACTCATCATCCTCTGCAATCAGTCCAGATGTTTAAAGGCATTTTCCCTGTGTGGTGATTGCCCCCCTGTTCATCAGCTACTGGAAGGATATTGGGAGGCAATTGTTTGTTTGTTGGTTTTTTGGGTTTCTTTTTTTTGGGGGTGTGTGTTGTTGGTGTGTTATTGTTCTTTTGGGGGGGGGTGTTTGGGTTTTGGGGGGGGGTGTGTTTTTTTGGTGTGGGGTTTTTTTTTTTTAGCTGTGTAGGATTAGGTAGGCAGAGGTAGTGACCCTCGGCTGGTGGGTAGCAGAGAAGGCACTGTCTGCGGAGGGTTGGGAGGCAACTGAGGGCTTGTGAAGGCAATGATGGCAGAACTGTGCTTGATGACTGTTGTGTTTGTATTTGCACAGAAACTGTCCCAGAGGCCTGACTCATAAATGAAACACATAGCTGATACCACAGTAAAACAAATGTATTTTTTTAACAAACAAATTCAGTGTGTGTGGCTTCCCCAGGTGATGCAGTACTGTAGCTCAGCTGTTGTCTTCCCCATCCCCTTATGGGAATGTGCTGCTGCACAGGTAACGGTGTTTTGGAATTTGGGATTTTGCTCCGAAGCAGTCAGTTTCTGTTTCTTGCATCTGACATAGATGTGGGAGGGGAGCAACTTGTCTTCACCCCCCTCCACAAGTGGCCTGTGTCTGTCTGCCTTGGGTTGGCTGAATTCTCACTCTGAACTCCTGTTATGGATGCTAGAAAGACAGCATATTGCTAAATCCTGCCTGTCTTTGGGTAGACTTCCCAGCTGGGACTCAGGTGAATGAGGCAAGTGTGCTTTTACCCTTGTGGTAGAGAGGAAAGCAAGCAAAGTCCAGGGATAAAAAAAAAAAGCCTCTTTTTAATTGTTCTACTGGGAGGTGATTACATGGCAGGAAAAACATTGATGGAAATATTCAGTATATGAAGAATACTGAATTTGGAAATACTGTTGCTCCTCCAGGGAGTTCTTTGCCCATCATTCATACTTCTCGTGCATTTTTCTGATTAAAACCAAATTGGCTAGGAGTATAGCATAGTAGAAGTTTATATAATTATGAGCTGAAGTGCCTAGTTAATTTTAATTAGGCACAAAACCAACCAGTGTCAGAGTAGCTGAATTTTTGCCTGCACAGTGTGTATTATCTTTTCAAATGTAAAAGAAATCACTCGAATGCTACATTTCAGCAAAAGGCAGTTGTTGCTGGAGGGGGAATGGGTTTTACTCTGTAGGAGAGGTGTGTGGCTGTGTATACTTAGGTGTTTTATTCTGCAGCTGAAATAATTAACAAGAGCAGGGGAATGTTTTCCACAGATCAAAACTGTGTTGCAGCAGGATTCATTAAATATTACTCTTTTTTGTTTTATTTTGCATGTGTGTTTGCCTTCCATATAGGAGGCATGGTATCTGTGTATGCGCAATATATCGTGTTTTGCTAATGAGTTGTAACCTTCTGCACTACCTTGTGTGCTCATAACCCCGATGGCTCTGAAGATCTCTCCTCATCCTAGAGTGATACTTTTAGGCCATTACTTTGCCTAACTTAACCTTGCTGTCCCTTATGGTATGGCTGTTGTGCAGTCACCTTCCAGAAGGACAATTAAGAGGTACTTTATTCCCCATACAAAGTGTAGATAGAGCACTGCAAAAAAAAATATAGGGTTTGGAATCT
The DNA here is from genome assembly GCA_000699545.1 of Podiceps cristatus. Taxonomy (NCBI): domain Eukaryota; kingdom Metazoa; phylum Chordata; class Aves; order Podicipediformes; family Podicipedidae; genus Podiceps; species Podiceps cristatus. The sequence continues at coordinate 22,564 of KL274389.1, read as the reverse complement.
GCCCTGAAAGTGTGGACTGTGAAGGTCACGTTTTGCTCCTTAGCCAAAAGGTATTTTGGGGGCAGATTTTAGGATGTGCTTTTTAGTCTGATCCTAGATAACTAAACGCTATTTAGTTCAATAGTGACTTTGATTTTTAGCATTCTTAAATATTAGGGTATCTGTTGGTAGCTTACCCAATTTTTTACATTGTAGAATGGGAGAAGTGTTGCAGGAGAAAAGGTGTGTTAGCTACAGTGCCATTAGGTTCCTCTGATGGCCACCTTTGACTTTGCTTGGAAATAGCTTGCTTATTAATTGTGGGGTTTAGAAATAATTAAGGATTTTGGAGAAATATGGAGGATAAAGCACCTGAGTGCTGGTTGGCAATGCAGTGAATTTAATTGCCTTGATTTAGCTATCCCCAGCTGCCCGCTCTGTCCCACAGCTGGAAGTTGCGGCTGGCCCTGCAGAACTGGATATTCTGCGCACGAGCTGACGTGACCGGTGTGGGGCTTGTCTGGGTGCCCCATCCTGGGGCAAATGAGATGTGGGCACTGTCCCTGGGTGGTAAGCTTTAGCAGAAGGGTGGCTGCAACCTCTCAGACTACCGTGGGTCTGCCAGAATTCATTTGTCTGAACCCTCATTCCACCAAATTTATATGGGGTATTAAAATGGAATTGTACTGTTGTGTGTGTTTTGTTCATAATGTGGGGTTTCAGTTTTGTATTTCTCATTTAGAAACACTTAGCAGTAGCTAATGATATGTTGACGTTTCAGTAATAAGGTTTTCTCTCTGCATGCTTTATATACTGACTGTTTTAACTTGCTTTTGGTTATCATTAAGGTAGAAATCCAGGTTTCACAGAAGGAGTCTACAATTGTGCCTGTATGAACAGATTTGCAGCTTACTTTTTATTTCATTTCTTTAGCTGGATAAACTTGTCCTGTATAAGCTAAGTGTTCAGTAGACTGCAGTGAGACCAAAGAGTCTGCAACGCAGACGTCTGCAGGAGGTGAATCTGCTCTTCGTGTAAACAGAGGTGCCCGTTTATTTTCCTGAAAGTCTGCTCATTTTTTATTGCTGAAGTTAATCTAGTATAGACACAATGGTATCCACAGACAACACGTGGTTAAGGTTGTATTGAGCATGGTACTGATGTGCCTTCATTTTTCATTTCCCTCAGAGTGGCTCTGAGGTTGTTAATACTGGAATGAACTCAAAGAGCAAGGCTAAGTGTTATATAAACCCCAAAACAGATGAAAGAAAAAAGACAAAAGAGGCGAAGCTGAGCAGGTGGAAGAAGATACGTATCTGCTGCTCTGCGTCAGCAGAACGTTTTCATCTGCGTCTTCAGCCTGGCACCCCTGTGCAGCCTGCTGCGGTGGGATGGCTGTGGGCTCAGTTCCCATGGCAGGGTTTGCCTGGCCGGTGTGGCACAGGAGGTAACGCCAGCTTGGGAGGTGACCCATCCTTGCGGTGAGACTTGGTGGTGTGTCTATTGCATCCTCATGGAAGGCATTTTGTGGCTTGTGAGTAGTTTTGCTTGCACTTGAGACTTGACTGTTTCAGGGTGAGGACAGAAGTAGTTAATAGAGACTATTAAAAACATTTCCAGGTCATACAAAGGGCTTTTCTCTGTTGGATCTTGAAGGATCTACTTTATGTAGGAGGTCAGAGTCACATTTCCCTCATTTAACAAATGACAGCCCAGGGGCAGAGGCAGAGTTGTTCCGTGCCAGCCAGAGGCTGGAGCCTGAACCTCGGCATGTCAGTGCTATGCTTGATCCCATGTGCTCCTTTTATGGTCTTAGACTAACTTAATATCCTTGTAAGATCATTCATCTCCAGGTGGATTCATTGGGAAGTGACAACAAACAGAAGTTGTCTTTGCAAAGTGTTTTTCAAGTGTTGGAATTACTTCCCCCCTCCCTCCCCCCCCCTGGTTTTTTTTTCGATTGAAAACCTCCTCAAATTAGGTTAAGTCATTACTTTGGGCCCTTAGAAACTTTCTTTTCAAAAGCATCAGGCACTCATCAGCAGCATTTGTTGGACTAAGTGGATGCTCAGTGCTTCAGACCTTCCATGTACAGATAAAAAAGCATCTTCTCCCTCAACAGTCTCCAGTCCTCTCTGCACATGTGTGCCTGGTATTACTTGAATCAAGCAAGCCTGCCTAGGGAACCAACATTGCCTTTACTGAGCTCTGGAGTCACAGTTACCACCCACTGAGTGAAATCGCTGCCTCCTTACGTGGTCATAAGGATTGCTTTGCTGCGGTTCTAATTCCTCAAATAATGCATTAGAGGTCTTATGCAGAATTGGATGGTCTGTCATCCTGTTGCAACAGTGACAGAAGTCACAGCGTTGCCTTTGAAAGCTGCCTGCAAAGGAAGCTTTTGAATGACTGCAGAGCAGAAGGAACAGGGGCTCCCTATGAACGTGGGGCATGTGCTAATCGGGTGTTCGGCAGAAGCAGCCTCGGGCCTGCAGCATCCCAGCGCTGAGCAGCTTTGCAATTTGTCTGCTACCCAGGCACTGACAGAGCCAGGACCGTGGACTTCACTGCTGCTGTGGCTCTGTGTCTGAGAAGTGCCAGTGATGATGGGGTCTTGGGCCAGAGTTTCATTAGTATAAATCCAAGGCAATTTGGCACGTTAATTACTGGAAGAAATCCACAACAGGGAGGAAAGGGTGATGGGGGTGTGCTGTAGTTAATTGTGAAGGTCCATGGATGCCCTGTGACCCTGTGCCAGTGGAATTTCCTACATTGCAATAGTTGACTTGCAGCAGATTGAGTGTTATCTCACTAGGAAAAAACAAAACAAAAAACCCCAAACAAACAAAAATCTAGAGCAAAGTGTCTGCAGAGAGAATTTGACTAAAGGCTCACTGAGTACAGTGGCAAAACATTGTGGGACATGCCAGTTCCAAGGTCGATGTCGCTCAGGGCTTTTACATGTGTATGAGTATGCTGGTAAGGGGTAAGCATATGGATGATGGGATTTCACTCTTCCTCTCCTACCTGGTTTTGAGGCTGCTTTTTGCCTGAGCACTTGATGTTGTTTCAGTGCCAGGCAGGTGATCAGCATGAGAGCCACCCTGGAAATTAAATGCATGGAAATGACTACAAACCTCTGCAGAAAAAGGCAGACGTCTGTCTTGCAAAACAATCTTTCCCTCTCTGCCTATCCAAAGTCCTCAGGCTCAGATAAAAGCTTTTCTCCCTTGCCTGTGCACAAGGCTGGCCTGTATTTATTTTTAAAAGGCTTTTTTTTTTTTTTTTAGAAGAGCTTTTACATTATTTTTCTTTGCGCTCACAGTTCAAGCATGATTTAATATGTCAAAACTAGTTTGCTTAGCTGGCCTTGATTGTCTTGCATACTTCCACTAAAACAGGGCAGTCATCCTTCCAGGCATGGTGCTGCCCAGACAGATGAAGTGTCACAGCAGCCAGGACCTGCTCTCACGTTGTGACAGCAGTAGCATCCTCCGCCAAAGCTGGCAGTGGGGAATTTAGACGGTAGTGATGCCTACAGACACGGCTTGGGTCAGAGCAGCGTGGGCCCACACAAGCAGATGCGGAGACAAGCTTATGCTTGAGAGACTTAATTGATCATTCATGTGCAAAGGCGTTTTGGTCCAGATTGAGAGTCTAGCTAGTACCAGAAAGAAAGAAACCATCCTGTTGGTGTCTGTGCTGGTGAGCCTGGCAGAAACAGCACTCGGAGCCCTTCCTCTGGGGTAGTGCTGCCCCGGCTAATGCATCTGGGTGCAGATTTCCTGGCAGAAGTGAGTTGCTGTCTGATCCTGTCTTTTCTGTGGTAGGTGGGGATTTTATCACTGATTTTGGTGGGAGGGAGAGGATAATCCTTTATAATAGTTTCTTAACAGCTAAATGATTTCCTGGCCTAGTTCTTTAAGTGTTATACTGACTGCCAGCAGAGCACAGCCTATAGGATAGAAACTTAGCTTATAATAATTGATGTAGCTGAGATAAGAACTATTTATTAGATAATGGTCTGATCTTGACCTCCAGACCTCCTGAATATCAGTGTGTCTGCTTGTTTATGGCTGTCTTTTCTGATCTCCACAGGGGGATGTAGACTGAAGTTCATCCATGTGTTTCTGCACTGTGCTCCATTGAAAAGAGTAGGGAAGAAGTTTTGAGTCACTTCTCGCTTTTATTACAGCTTAAAATGGCGTGTCAGCCCTTTGAGCCTGCTTGCAGGACTTGGTGCATCATTGTAAGCTTTCCCTAAGCTGCTGCTACGATGCTGTGTGTTCAACCAACTCCTGCTTTGCACTTGGCATCATCATTGATGGCTTTGGGCTCTTGCTTCCTGGATGTGTTGGTAACACAATTCTCAGCAGTCAGGTCAGCCATCTCCTGGTGCTTTTTTGCTGGTGTGATGCCTGGGGTTTTCACTCTCTGGTGTGTGGGATGGCTGCCAGCTGGAAATCTGCTGCTTGGGGACAGGCGAAATGATTGTATGAGTCTGTTATTGACTGAGCTCTGAGCGTGGCTAATGGCATTGACAAGAGCTGTGTCATCTTGATGGTGAAGGCGGCAAGTCACGCGCTGGCTCTGAAATGTAGTGTTAAGTGCCCTGGGGGGAGGGAGAGGGAGCAGCAGTGCCCCCTGCCAGACTCTGCCCTTCCAAAATATTGTAGGGCACTGTTTGGTGGCTTCCCAGTGATTCCTGAGACAGAAGGGTGTGTGGAGAGAGCCAAAAATTATGCTTTTTTGTGTGTGTTTTCTAAGATAAGACTATGATAGATCAGACCTTACTATATGAAGCGGTTGGCCAGTGTCACCTGAAAGCCTGATCCCATGACTACATGAACTTACAGTTGAATGTATGCTCTTACAAAAGGTATTTACCAAGATAACCTGTGCACGATGCCTTCTGTGTCTTTGGCCATGCTGGTGCATGCAAGTCATTTGTCATGCTTCGTGTGTGCCATGCATGTGAGTAAAAACACACCACTTCTAACGTGGCATGTGTGTTTACTCTAATACCATGTATAGCTTGGGGCTAGCAGGGAAATGAGTATTTTACAAGAAAATCAAGACCAGCCCATACATCTGAAGTCAACATCTTCAGATGGAGGCATTGGATTTTTGATCAGAAACTTAAAAGCATTAGCTTAAAGTTCTAGTCTTTCTTTTCAGTGAGCTGTTGTGTTTTGCTAGTCTGATTGGAGAGAAACCAAGGCCATGCAACAGCTGTGCTGCAGATAGGTCCGTAGGACATCCAAGTCTGGGGAGGCGTTGGGGGATTTAGTTGGAGGCACGTTGTCACTGCTTGTGTGCTGCTGGCAAAAGGGTGAAGAGCCCATGGAAAGCCAGACTAGACCATTTCTGGTTGTGGAGTCCACTTCCATGTTTTGTGGTGTACGTGCATGCAAACAATGTGGTCTGTGAATACACAGAAACAAAAATAATATCTTCAAAAGTTTATGTACTGAGCAAAGTCTTGTGGTTTAACAAATTCAAATGTTACATGTTCCAAAGACTGATTTCTAGACGCCACTGGGAAAAGTGTCGGGCCACATTCAAATTAGCCTTATTGTTCCATAATATCTTACTGGAGTACAAGGTTAATTAGTACCATAGGCAATATGCATTATTCATCACAGCAATCAGGCTTTTCTTCTGTCGGGCTGTTGTATGCTGCAAATGGTTTGCCTTCCAATAACAAATCCTTGATATATATTATTTTCATATTTAATCCTGCCAAATCATTTGTGATATATAAATTATGTGGGCACTCTGATGCTGACTTAAAACATTTCAGGTGTCAAAAAGGACTTTAATTTTAATGTTTAACTCCTGAAGAAGAGTCATCTGGTAGGAGGAGTTACACAGTGCTGTGATTCATCTGATCCTTCCTTTCCCTAAAGGCAAAGCACTGCCACCCCTGAGATCCTGCTGCTTGTCCAGCATTCAGGGGGCTGAGTCACTCCTGTGTCCTGCGATTACGGTGCTGCCGGTGCCTATAGCTTCCCGAGCAGCACGTGATTCCTCTCTGCAACAGTGTCTACTTAAAGGGTAATATTAATCCAAAAGATCATTGGGAGATCTTTCACTGCTGCTTTCTAGCTCTGACATTTTGCCCCAGCTGCCTTCCAGAGGAGTTTTCCAGCCTTATGTCACGCACATGTACAAAGGGGTGTAAATAGGTATTAGGAGGGGAAACTGAGGCACAAAGGCTGAGCGACTTGCTGAAGGTCCCACAAACCAATTTTGACAGAGTTGGGAGGCTCAGGCTTCCTACTTCTGTCATTCTCACTTCAAGATTGTCAGCAATTCCTCTGATCTCTCTTGCTCTCCTGAAAAAGATTGAAGCATGCACTTGCTTTCCGGCATAACCCGGCGTAGCCTCCTTGCACAGCCAGGCGTGCCTTGCAAATCGATGACGGGCCCGAGGGAGTAACTTGCACTGACATGGCTGGAGGATAAATATGGCAGAGTTTTACCTTAAGTAGCCCGTGGCAACAAATCCACCAGCCTTGTATGCTCAAGATTTGCTTTGTGTTCAAAATGGCAAGTAAGTGTTTTCCGGCAACCCTGACTCACTTCCCTTCTGCTCCTGTAGTTTTGTGTGTGCATTGTTTTACCCTCTTGAGTTTCCCTTTAGGAGGAAGAGAGCACCTGGCTTAGATGGCTGCTTTCCTGCTTGCCTCCTCCTGGCTGGGATGGGGGGAATTTCAAGGGCGCGATTTTTGAGTCTAATGCGGAGCACGGTGTTGGGTCTGTGTCAGATAACAGAAAATGAACACATGCTTTGAAAGCGAGTGCCCTGGTGTGTCCTGGGCTTTCTGGGGCAGTTTGGAAACAGCTTCTCAGCAAGAACAGGCGGGTGGATAAATGCGCAAATTACACTTGTCTGTCAAACAACTGGCAAATGTCTCTGGCCCTTGGTTGAGCTGCTGTTGTGATATAAACAAATGTGCAGTCACAGGAATGTAAAGAGGTGATGATGGGTATTATTCTTTCCCCTGATTATTACCCACTGCTTTAAAACAAGTAACTGAGATGCCTTTCAGGAGACCTCTGCTCTTGCATGAAACTGTGTGGAGTGATTTGGATTGCTTCAGGTTAAAACAGAAAGCTATACACACAGTGTTAGCTTAAAAGTTGATTATAGGCAGCAGAATAATAAGCAAATTGTACCTTTAAATATGATTATGTAAATCACCAAAAGTGGAATGGCTTTGTCAGCTTAGTCTTCAAGAGTCTTATCAATAACTTATGAGCTTCAGTAAATGCACAGTGCTCATATGCTACTTTGTTGCACACTGCTATGACATAAAAGCAAAGGAATTTAATTTTTGTAAGCATTCCTGAGGACAAAAAAAAAATCAGAGAGATCAGTGGTGTGTAAATTTAGTGTTGTGTTGTTTTGTATATCAGCATGGTTGAAAGTATTAATGAGAGAAGATCTTCTGCGGGTGCTGCATCCATAGATCTCTGAAATAGCTTGTGGGGGCAAAAACTAGACTCTGTGGCTGATAAATAATGGAAGAGCTTTGCTCCCTCCCTTCTCCTCCCTTTTCTTAGGTTTACATGACATGAAGTGCTACTTGGAAAAAGTAGTGTGGTTTTCAGTCTGTACCAGTATATAGCAAAAGCTGTCATTGTTCCAGAGAGAAGTTATATTTATGTTTTGTTTTGATTTTGAAGTAGTTGGTCTATAGGTCTGTTGAGTCTGAAGGTTAGGGAAAAAAAGATAAAAAAACCCAAAACAACCAAACAAAACCATCCCCACCCCCAGAAACCCAAACTAAAACCAAAAACCAAACCACAATTGCCACGACTGGCTGGCATGAGGAGTGGAGAAAGAGCTGTGAAATCAGAGGGTGTGCAGGGGGCGGGAAATCCATCACTTTTGCTTTGGCCACATGGGTATAACCAGCAACTTGAGAATTTGTGTTTCAGACATGCTTGATGATACAAACCGTGCATACACGGGATGGCCCTACCCGAGGAAGGGGAGGTCTGTCCCACCAAGCAGCTGCTCGGGAGAGAGCCAGAGCTGGGCATGGCATACCAGGCAAGCTGCTGACATGACATTCGACAGGCATTGTGGGGGCTCTCTGGTATCTTTTCCTGGTACTTTTATCCCATAAATGTTTTATGTGTATTTATTAGAGAGACGTGGTGCTGGCACTAGGTGGGATGGACCTGCAATTTCCTGAAAATGACCCCATAAATGCAGCTTTTTCCTCTTTTCTTTCTTTTTTTTTTTTTTTTTTTTTTTTTTTTTTGTTTTTTTTTCAGTGCTAGATTTTGGACTCTGCTTTGATATTTTATTTTCCCCCTAGTAGCAGCAGAAGTCCTAGATGTTTTAAAAATTATTGTTTAAATTTTTTTGAATCTTCATTTCTTGAAGAAAAACAGTCAGATCCTACTTTAAATAGCTTGTTTAGGTTTGTAAAAGGCAATAAAGGAAATGTATCATTTCCTGGGCTTTAAAAACAGCAACAGTATCACATTAATAGAACTAACACTTGGCTAATGTGGCATTTCCAAAGCCATGGGAGTTTTGCAATTGATGATAAAAAAAAAAAAAGGGGGGGGGGGGGGGGGTCTGAGCAGGCCGTCTCAGTTACTCTTTTTGTGTACTTGCCTTTTGGGGCTGGAATTTCCAGGACTTTTGTCACAGGATCAAAGGAATACATGTTATACACAGGTGATGTCATTATCCTTATTTTGGTGATGAGGAAGCAAAGAAAGGAATTGCCGGATCAGGTCTCATTCAGTGGAAAAATTTGGCTTCTCAATCTCGTACTTGCCAAATTACATCTCCATGCAGATACAGTGACTGTTATTTCTTCTCATTAGTAAGTGTAGGCATGTATTGCCTGTATTTTAGCTGATTTTAAGTGGCTCGCTGTCCTGGCAGTAATTAGTTTCAGTGATGTGGTTTGTAATTTACAGTTGAGGGGTTTTTTTTCCATTTAACTGGGCCAGGATTTCAACAGTAGCTCAGTTAAACACTTTATTATGTTTTGTATGCACGTTCTCACAGACTACAGTGAGAACATTCTCAGCTAGGTTAGGAAAGCTAGAGACAGGAGAATATCATTGTACAAGTATTTCATTTCTAATGTCAAGCTATCGAGGAAATAAGAGATATGTAATAAGTTACAGAAATTCCACTACAAAATACATGGTATTACTGAGGTGTCTGTATCTTCCACTTCTAGAAAAAGCTGGATTAAATAGTTTGTTCTGTGCTGATGTATTAAAAAGGATTTGCAACCTTTTCTCTTTTGCTGAAGCGCTGGATTCTAAATACACATTCCAATGTTGGCTTTCAAACAGCATGCCCTCCTGGATGGTGTTTCTACATATTTAATTATCTCCTTGAAAAGAGAGCGAAAGCAGATCAGTGCCTTACAAAGCAATATGCCACTGTTTTGCATCCTATGGCAACGGGACTAGATCTCTTCCTCTCAAGTAAAAATGAAAACAAAAGCTCATATTGTCTTCATGCAAAACTGGCAATCTACTGTTTAGACAAAATCCCTCAGACTTGCAGCTTCTGCAGTCAAAAGATTAGAAAGCCAAAACATACAAGTGCAAAGTTTCCAATAAATGATGATTAACAAGTGCATGTAGAAGTGGAGCCTGCTGTGAGCTTTCAGTCCTTTCAGTTGAACCATTTTATAATGTAATGCTATCAGGATATTTCATTGTACACAGAAAGGCAAGGGAATAATAAAATGTACGTGTTAAAAATCCCATGTGTGGGTGAGTTCTTTGAATTTATCAAGCTTGCTGGTGTGCCTCCAGAAACTTCCCCAAAATGATGGCTAGTTCTTTAATTACATTTAGAAAGAGCTGTGTTGTTGTTGGTTGAAACTACAGACTGAATTTAGTAATGTAAGTGCCATTAATCTGGTGAAATAAAAATGCCGAGTTTTTTTAATAAGGTCTCAATTTAATGTTTTTAAATGCTCTGAAGAGATTTAATGGTAAAACAGCTGATATAAATCTGCTCAGCTTCTCTGTAATTCTCTCTCAAGCATGTACCTCTCTTCAAGGGAATTTAGCTCACACTAATTTCAAAGCTGTTTACTGCCCGCATGAATCTGATGGACTCTCACTTTTATTGTTAAAAGTTGTTAACATTGGTGGTGACCAGGGAAACTGAAGTGGCAGAGTCTATATATGGTATTGTCTTGTCTGTGGTGGTTTTTTTTTTTTTGTTGGGATTTTTGTTTGCTTTTTGTTTTCTTTTTGGTAGAGTGCCACAGAAGAGCCCTGGCTTTTCTGTTATGCTCTAGGTGCCTAGAGCCTGTCGAAAGAGTTTGCAGGTTTGAGTCTTAATGTCTTTTAAGCCTTACAGGTGAATTTTTGGGCCCTGTTTTGGGGGATGTGTCTGTGTAACAGACTGTCTTGCTTTTTGTCAATGGAGGTGTATCGGTGCCACTACTTGGTCTTCCTGGTTGTGAGGCATTGGGAGATGGAGCTCTGTAGCAGCATCAGCCTGATGCATTGAGGTCTCATGCAGTGATAAATGGAGTAGAAATCTGCCATTTTTTTCGTTGATTATATTTGCTATGGTTTATTCCTAAATGAGCTCCTGTCTTTTTTCCTGTGGCATTTTGTTTTCCCCTTTTTTAGCCATACTTTTCATAACAAATAATAAAATGGGTATATTTTAGATGAGGCAGAGAGAGTAGTATTTGAGTTGTGTTTTGATTTAGAGATATGAAACATGCTGGATTGGCATTACTTCTTACAAAAATCTTAGTGGCTTCTTCGTTAAGCTTATGTTCATTCAGCTTCTCTGGACCTGTCATCATTTAAGCTGGAGCAAAGTGAGTCCAGATTAAATCTCTTCCATGCTTACCTTCCTTGTATAGGAGAGCTGAGAAGAGCTTGCCCTGGGGGTCAGGATAGAGCTGCCTGCACGTCAGTGAGTGTATTTAGCCATCCTAATAGTAAATACTGTGTTTGGGAGTCAGTGGTATTCATGGGGGTGCTGAATCACTGGAGTCACTTCAGAGCAGCAAAGAGCGGAAACTCTACCAGCCTTGAAGATGAATCGGTGCTACGGTGATTAAGATGATACACATTTCCCATGTTCCGTGGTAGGAGTCAGCATTGTGTTCCCTGGGGATTTTTGTCAGTCTGTAAGTAAAAGATGATGACTGTTTCCTTGGGGAGCCGCTTAAGGTCTGAGAACATTGTTTGCCATCAGATATTCCTCATTAGGTGATGGCTGGCATAGGGGAAGGCAGGTAGGGTGCCGAGCTTTGCTTTTCCTCTCCCTGGCTGAGTCACCACTTCCTTTTTTAGGGTTTGGTGTCCCACTGTCTAGCTGAGATGAAGGAATACCTGTGGATCAGCTTCCCCGGGCATTTGGGGAGGTGGAGGGGAGAAGGGTTCTTGGGGACTCAATGCTGTATGAAGTTAGAGAAGCCCAAATAAATACTGTGCCTTTCGGGAGGGAGCCTGTGTATTTGCAAGCACGGGACTGGCGGGGCACGGATGCTCCCGGGTATCACAGTGCAGTTAATGAGCACTGCTGCTTTTCTTTCATCGGTATGTGAGAGGATTGGCAAGCAGGCCAGGGAAGATGAGGGGCAGCTTGTGAGCCCAGTTGCTGTCCTGCTCTTTAATTATTACTGTTTCCAAATCCCTTTCAGTATTCACAGCTCAATTTATGTGCTAATTGGCCCTTTTAATAATCAAAAGATAGAGACTACAAAAATCGGGGTGTGCGTTCTCCCAGCAGTGCCACTGCGTAGCTGTGATAAATTATCTATGGCAAATGTTTTGATGCCTTATGGTGCTTGGCCTCCATCAACCGGCACGTTTTCTGCTGGGCCTGATGGCCTCCAATGTGAAAGCTGGTCCAGGAAGGTAAAAAGCTGAGGGAAGAACAGTTACTGAGTGCTGTGGCGCTGCTGGAGCGGGGAGATGCTGAGATGCTGAGGCACAGGGAGATGGATGCTGCTGCAGGGAGTGTCTCTGCTGCTGGGGATGATGATGGAGGATTGGAGGCCATGCAGCTCGTTCCCCAGATGGTGGGTGAGGAGCTCTGTGTCGAGTGTTTGCTGAAGTGAGTTATCCACAGCTCCTCCTAAGGTACAAAAATAGGGTTTTTCGTTTTCACTGCTTCCCTTGGCTTCCTGTGTCCACCTCCTGCTCCTGTTCCTCATGAGATCTGAGGTGGAGTGAAACCCAGTGTCCTCTGCGCATCTGGCTCCCCTCTCTGCCATCACATACACCACAGCATTTCATTGAAGTGGCATGAAATGCAGCTATAATTATCAATTATCTGCTCTAATCCCCTCCCGCTCACCCTCTGGTACCCTGCGCTGGGCCCTACTTTTCCCTCCAAAAACCCTCTTGCTCGTTCCTAGTGCTTCCACCTCTCCACTGCTCTCAGGTGCAGGAGACATGCCATCCTACACCCC
>KL274389.1:0-10128 GCA_000699545.1 Podiceps cristatus | reverse complement strand
CTTCCGAGCCCATGAGTGGGGAAGCTTTTTGGTGGTATCCATGTCAGGAAGGGGCAATGAGCTGGGATGGCGGTTGCCTTCTGCCCGGGGATGCTGATTTGTAGTGCCTCCAGGGTCCCTTGCAAGTAGAATCATTCCCTTTCTTTGTTGGGGACAGGTGATTTTGCTCTGACATAGTGCTGTGTGTAGGAAGAAAGGATGTAACACCCTTCCTGCCCGCAGCGGTGTCCCAGGCATCTCGGATGGGTGGAGCGGTGGGACCTGGCATCTGGGCTGAGGAAAACCCTAGCCTCCTGGCCACTGGCAAGGGTGTGTGGCAGGACGAGTTCCAGGTGGTAAGGGAGGAAAGGGACAGCTCAAGTGACTCTCCATTGGGTGAGGGATGGCTTTATGTTATAAAGCATGCTAGTGAGGTTTTCCAGAGGTATGGGTATGGCCTGGCCCTTTGCGGGGAATGCAGTGTCCTCTGTTTTTCACAAAAAGACGGCATTTGCAATTTTCCCTGGTTGCCAGTTTGCTTCTAAACCCCTTATTTTTTATTTGGGGCCATCACAGAGTTGATAAACTTTTTTCCATGGAGGTGGTGTATGATGTTTGTCCTGCTTACCTGGAGTTGAGAAGTATCCATTTAGACCTTTGGAAAAGCCATGTAATTTTGGAAGAAGCTATTTTTGTTGGTGCCTTAGCTTCAGGAAATATTACCATGTTGCTTGCAAGATGCTAAGAAACTTTTTACCTCCTGGGTGTTTTGCTGTCCGCTGATAACTGATCAGTCTCCAAGGCCAGCCCTTTTACAGAGAAATTGGATATACTGTGCATTAATTTCTTTTTAATCAGTTCTTTAACATCACTGGCAAGAGATATTCACCATGAAAGAATTATGCAAACCTTCCTTTCACTCTTTACAGTAATAAAATTGGTAAAAGAGCCTTGAAGTAGAAACTGTTTTCTTAATTTCTCGGTAAGTTTGTAGAAAGTGAAGGGAGGAGGTTATTTGATTTGTTAACAGGGCTTGGAAAAACTCCCTTGGGAGATGCTGCTATCCATTATGGCTGCATGTCTGCAGAAATAAGAGTCTGAAAAAAATAACCAGATGCACCTAGTACACTGAAAACAACAGTCATGATACAGTTTTGAATAATACAGTACTAAGGGATCTTGGTGGAAGTGAAATAAAATATAACGTGGGAGAATCAGGAGTGTGATGGATGAGTGTTGAAAACCAGGAGGTAGCTAGAAGTAATGTGTAATTACTTAAAAATATCTTTTAGTTTATCTTCTCCAAAGATCAGAATTTTCTGGTCTTTTTATAAAAGCAGTAATTATCTTTTTCCTTTGTTTTCATGGAAAGTAATGAACTGAATGCAAGCTGATTTGTTTCAAGAAGGATTCTACCCTGTTAACTAGGGACATAAAGAATTTATGCTGAAAATGTTATGAGCCCGAGCTGGGTGTAGCTTGCAGCTTTCATGTTAACCTGTCCTTTGGCTGTCTTTTTTTCTGGTGGGAGAGGAAGATGTTTTCATCCCTAAAAGTACATGCTTAGTAGAACAAAACCAATAAATTAGAAAGCAGTATTTGCCGAAAGCAGTCAGTAAACACAGAGTTCAGTGGGTTTTCCCAGCTCTCCCTGGAGGCAGGAGAATGGGTTGAAATGTCTTACCACCATCCAAGCTTGGGTAGAAAGGTGACTTGAGCACGTGGGCTTAGTCTTGTTAGTATAGGCTTATCTTTGAAAAGAGTAAGTTTCAAACTTACATGTTTATTACTTCGAGGTTTGGAAAAACTGTGGAAAAAGCCCAGGTATTTAGCAACCTGTGAGGCTTTCTCTTCACTAACCTTTTCGTGTTGATTGTTTCATAGGGTCCAATTTATGAAACAGGATTATTTTAGGGGGTTGGTTTGTATTTGTTTCCAGTTGATAGGTCCCAGTTTGTCTCAAGCCAAGAGTGACCTGCTGTAATTACCATATGGTGGCTATATATAAATAGTTATGGGAGTGTGGGGAAAAAAGGGAGAGGAGATGGGTAGAGTATTTGCTGAGTGGCTTCACTGCTTGCAGTTATCGGCATCACAGTATTGCAAATGGATGCACACAGGAGTTGTGTGGTTTGCTGGAAAATCATGCATTGTAAATCCTACCTATTTGACTTCTTTGATTTACCTCACAGACATTGAGGCTTTAGTTTTCATTTTCAAGCTTTGCTTGGCAAATGTGAAGCCTGCAAACCTAATTAGAAAAAGAAGGATGGTGGTTGTGATTCTAATGGGTCCTTTAATATAAAATACCAAATACGATGAAAATACGAGACCTGGCAAGAGTGGCAGGAAAACATTAACAAACATTTTGCAGCTGATACAGATTGCTTAACTCTCCAAATGAGGGCCTTGCTCCAAGAATAACTGGGTTAGGTTTTCTGGCCTGAATTCGCTCCTAGGTGAGATGATAGTAGTATAATAAAACCCATTTGGCTTTAACATTTCAGTGCTTTACATCTAATGTCTTTTTCATCAGTGAGGGGAACAACTGTACTTTTCTAAAGATCAGCCTCACTGTTTGCATCAGTAATAGTCTCTAAGAGGACTTGAAATAATAGAGGTGAGTTTTGGGAATACATACTGCTTTTACCTAGACTATATGAGTTCTCCATCGGAGAAAAACAAATGTTAGTCCATAGCACTGCTGTTCTGTCACTTCTTTCCCAGCAAATTAAGATACTATCCACGGTGTAGTAAATTATTTAAGATCGATACACTTGGCAAGTTCTTAACTTGTCCAGTAGACTTAAGATGAAAAATTATACAGCATGTTTCTAAATGAAGTGTTGCATACATGATAAATAGTCATTAAATCGTGCTGCACAGATGACATCACACCTAATAATACATCAGTGAGTGTTTGTATCTGCAGCTCCCAGGAGTCAATTATTTTGTCAGCCAGTGCTGCCTCATGAAAATAGATTTTTTCGTGAGGGCTGGGCTGCTAGCCCCAAAGGAGAAACAAGAAGGGATCTCTAAGTGGACAAGGTGGGGTTGCAAGGCCAGTCTAGGCAATGCTGATACTTAAAAGTTGGAGGGAACCTTCAGGCTGATTCTTCCCCCAGCCCTTTTGTCCATCTTGTTGACAGTATTGAATGCTGAAGTGCAGAAGCAAATGTTTAGCTTAAACACAACAAGGAGAAAGAGAAATTTTCGAAATGGGAGTGTTGTGCTTCCTTGTAGTTGAGGGGAGGCTTAATGCTTGAGAAGGAAGATTTAGCTTTTGTTTGGTTTATATTTATTACTTACCCAGTCACTAATGATATCTACATGAGACTGCAAACTCAGTCCAGGTTAAAATCTGCTCATGAAAAGTTGAAAACTGCCTCCTAGTTGTAGTGCTATTATTTACACATTGAGTTATACTTCACATATTTCATAAATCCTGTTGGTATTAATTTGCAAGCAGTCAATGTATACCTATTTGTATCCCAGTATGTGGCATATATCATATATGCCTTAACTGGTGTAGCCTTGTTTTAGAAGTGTTTTCCTGTTTCCTATGAATGACAGTGCTGAACATTTCACTGTCTTCAGGATTTGAGCATGTTCTAACTATAACAATCTTGCATGGCCTTTCTTTACAGCAGCAGCAGATATTACAAGTCTTGACATAACCAGTAGTTTTTCTTTGTAGCTGTAGCTCCTCCTTGAGCTCTGATGTTATGTAAAAGTTTGAGTGTTTTCTCTCCTCACTTCTTAAAAAGTTCAGCTTTAAGACTACTTTCTTACTGGCACTGAGATGTCCTCTGATCCTCCTTTCTCAAAGCTTACCTATGGCAAACCCTGGAGATGTAGACTGTTTGGGATGTCTGGAGCACAGTCTCCTCCCACACCATCTCTTGCTGTGACTGCAGCTGATGGTGGAGCTGCAGACACCTCATCAGCTTGAAACCCTGTCCTTCATCACAGTCTTTCCTTTGGTAAGAGCTGTTTATAATTTTTCTCAAAAAAAAAAAAAAAATGCAGCCCGGGGTAGTTTCTGCCTTTTGTGTTTTCCTGAACACAGATATTAAGGTGGTTGTATCCACTGGATATTGTAAGGATGATGTTCTTAAGTTTAAATAGGCTCACAGCCTACTTGAAATCCTGAAGATGCTGACACAGGCTGGTTTCAGTACTGAAATGGCAAAGGTGAAAGGGGGAGGAATAAATTTGAAGGCAAAGTTGGTGTTTAGTTTAGTTGGTTTTTTGTCACTGGTGCATCCTCACTTGCTGCCAAAACCATCTGCGTGTGTCCTAAAGCCTTCTAGGTAGTGACAATTATCCAGCAGTAGAGCATGGCCGGAAAATGTCTGTGTAAAGGCCTCTTTTAAAAAGAGAATTTCTTATGACAAAGAAATGCTTGTCTTTATTAAAGCAAGAATCCTAGTTGAAAACATTTGTGATTTCAGTGACCTTAATTTCTGAACTCAGGTTACTGTGTAGAGTGTTTCAGTTGCTTGATTTCTTTGCATCTTTCACAACAAAGGGTGCTGGATGCCCCAGGAGCCTTGGAGGCTACCCAAATAAGTCTTCGGCTGTTTTGAGACTGGATGTAGTATGACCTAGAGAGATCCCCTGCGGTAGATTATCCTTCTAAGAGGAACCCAGCAGGTTTTGTTGAATCATTCTGCTGGGCTGAAGGAGAACGACAAGTGTGTGGGGTTCGCTGATGGGCAGAAGCATCGTGAGGCCTCACGCTGGTGCTTGGCATCAGCTGGCTTGTGATGGAGGTCCATGCTTGTGGCACGGGCAGCTCTGGGGACAGCGGTGCTCACCAGAATGGGCATGGCTAACCAGCAGATGCTTCTGGCCATTCTGTGCCATGGGTTTTCCTAGCTGCTCTTAGGCTGCTGTGGATTAATTTGCAGCAGCACTGTGCTGTCTGTCGTGATTTTGATCAAAAGGAGGGTGTTTAAATTGATCCTGCAAACAGTGGGGAACGTGGTTGGTTTCCGCTCATCCCACCCTCAGTCTCAGGGCCTGTGCTTCCGTGGGGACTTCCTGAAGCCCTGAGGTCTGTCACCCAAGATACTTCAGTGCACATGTGAACCAAGAATTTAACAATTTTGTATGCTCTTTTGATGCCATTGGAGGGTTTCCTTCTTGATGGCTCTGCTGTTGGCTGCTCAGTCTCCACTCAGCCCCTTTAGGTGGTAAAGCCTCCCAAGCAGATGATATGCTTTTGGATTTTTTTCTGTGAGGTTGCAGAGGAGCCAGAGGACCCTCCTTGGAAGGGAAGTGCCATCCAAAACCCTCCCCAACCTCTCTCCCTCAGGAAGATACTTAAAGCTTGATGGTTTTTATGGGGAAAGTAATTGGGAGTTGGGGTGTTGGAAGTGGATGGTGGTTATGTTGCAAGCAATCACCTCATCCACTTGCTCTGAACTCACCTTGCTGTGTGCGAATTCAAAAGCTGACCTGTCCTTCCTTATTTTAGCAGAGATGTCTAATTCAGTGATCCTTATAAACACCTGTTAGTCTAATTCCAGAAATGCACTTTTGCTTTCTCTTACAGTGTTTCTGTGCAGAAGAAAGGGCAGAAGGAGGAGAGGGGAGAATGTGGGAGCTGAACTGTGGTGGCAAGCTGAACAGAAGTACTTTTTGAGGAGGAATTTTTAGGATGAGAGGTGGGACTGTCTCAAGGGGCTGGCTCAGAAACCAGTGGAAGTTCTTGAAAAGCTACTGGTTTGACTCAGCTGGGTATTTTTGCGTGGAATTTAGAAACGAGTGAGAAATAGTGGCTGGTGTGGTGGAAGTTAAGAAGGTTTTGTAAAGGAGTTTTTATAAACCAAAACTTCGCTTCCTAACAATAATGCAAGTATACTGTTTTACCTGTTAAAACACTTTCATTTCCTGTGGCTGGATTTTTAGTTCACTACAGTAGTGTTTTTAAGCATATGTGAGTACAGCCTTCTAAGAATGTTACAGCTATCACCCAGCTTAGGTAGGAGACCTACTTTCTGGCAATATCGCTGATAGTAAGGAAAACAGTGTTTTCATCATGTGTTAAAAAAAAAAACAAAAAACAAAAAACAAACAAACAAAAAAACAAACCCCAAACCAAAACACAACCAAAAAAAAAAAAACCCAAACCCCAGCCAACCAACCAAAAAACAAAAACCAAAACCACAAAACCCATGCTGCTTGGAGGTTAGTGTGAAAATTGTTTGCATTACTTCAGTGCTAGCAATACAAACATAAATTTTGTTCAGAAAACCTGACCTTGTATCCTTAGTTTTACCTTTTTTTTGTATGTTCAGTGTGCCCTACTAACCTTTCTTTCCCCAAACCCCTGTTTTAAGGAAATGATGTGTAAGACTCAAGGAACAATCATAGATATTACCATTTTCTTCTGCTCCCTCTGTGCTTATTTTCTATTGTAATGCTTGAAGCATGTTAGCATATTATATTATTGTTCATGTTGTAATTAGTTTATTGTTGGGTTGGATGTGGAATTTTGTGGCTCTTGGATGTAATAATCCTGTGTCTTTGATCTGAAAATTTAGTGCAGTGTTTCATGTTTTGAGAAGGAATTGGTAGCCTTATCTGTTCATGTATTTGGTGAACTTCATGCACTGTGTTTTGAGGGAAGTCACAGTTGACCCAAACTTTTGAGAGATTTTTAGGGTCTCAGCTGGAGGGTTCTTCTAGTGATCAGTCCTCTAGTGAAAGCTGAGTCCCCATAATCAGAATGGGAGCTGTTTTCAGGTGCTTATGTTGGCTTCTAAAAGACAGTTACCAGCTTTTGCAGATCTGACCTCTCTTCCAGTTCTGCCCATGAAATCGGAATGGTTTTTTTGGTTTTGGTTTTTGTTTTTTTCCCCCTGTATTTTCATTTGGCTAGAAATTACCTATGCAGGATTGATGGCAGAAAGTGTCATTCCCCCTCCTTGCACACAGAGGAAGACAGGAAGGGAGGAGGTTTCTGCATCAGAAGCCATGTTTTAAAAACTTCTCAGTATCTTGTAATGCTCCTGGAGACGGAGCGCTTGTCTGAGCCTGTGCTTTAGGCTTCTGAAGATCAGAAAACACTGCGCTGTTGCACAGCACTCTTTGAATACTTGGCCAGAGGTTTATACTGTCGGTATTAAGTTGATGCTGTACCTGAAAAACATGGGCTGGGACTGTGTGAAGGGGGTCCCCCCTCTGTGCTTGGATGCTGTGTCTCTCTGAACAGCTAAGGCCTTACGTTGGGTACTCAGAAAGCCTTGTCTTGCCCAGTAAATTCAGTAAAAGTGGGGATGCCCTCCCTTTTCAGCAAAGGGAACCTAAGCCACCTTGTTCCTTGCCAGGTAACTTGGGAGTGGGGAAAGACTAGGTGAATAAGCAGAGAGAAAGGAGGAAGCTCTTCTGTTTCTGTGGCTACTTATACACCATTTCCATGTGCTGAAATGCATCCATGATTCAAACAAAAATGATGTAGTGCTGGTTTCAAAAAAGAAAAAAATCTGATATTTCTTGCTATTGTGACAAGCAACTGGAGAAGAAGATGAAGTATTAAGAAGAAACATCAATGCATCATCAGGACAAAATATTAGACAATAGTTCCTCTAGGACACCTACATCTAAGTTTCAACTCTTGTGCAATTACCCTGACGGTCAGACATAGTCTGAAAAAGGTAGAAGATGGTAGAGCACAAGGGCTTTTTTCTACTTGGGTGATTTATGTAGGTACCCAACTAAGCATCGAGAAGATTTCATGTGAGCCTTGCAGAAGTCAGCACAGGGGGCAAGACTGGATCTCCCTCTGAAAGTTCGGTCTTGCAGTGGAGACTCAGGACTCGAAGGTGTTGTTGAAAGTGTGTTTTTAGGAAGATGCACAGACTCATTTCTGAGGATTTAAATAGGAAGTGCAGGGGCTTGATGCCAATCTGGGGAAGGCATTGCAGCATGCTGTGAACATATCCATCTCCGTGCAAAGAGTAGAAGCTGGGATGTTGAAAGTAGTGCTTCTGACCTTTAGCAAGTCTTTTTTCTGCCACTTTCCCCAGCTTTTGTCAGTTCAGCCTGTTTTTAGAGTCTTTTGGGGGAAAGTACACCAAATGGCATGGAGATTTCCAAACCCTATATGGGGTGTAATCAGTACCGCTATATTATATAGAACAGTATGCTTGGCACTTGATTTTTGTGTACCCATCTGTTTGCCCTTTACTTATGCTAGCTGTCAGCTGAGAATCCAAGAGCATTTCTGCCTTATCCTGGACATTTGCATCCGTTAATGCATTAATGATAAGAAGGGAAGGGGAATGAGCAGTTGGGAAATGAGGTTTGCAATTAGTAGTAGGTGAACCAGCCAAGTCTGGAATTTACTAAAACTCTTGGGAGATGGTCAGACTTGCTCTCATGTGGGAGCAAAGAAACACTGGGGTGCAGCATGTGCAGCCCAGGTGGCTAATATTTATTGAAAATGAATAGCCTGTGAAATGGCTGTGAAAGCCCTGCATTGTCGAAAGACGGCGGAGGGAGCTGAGGGCAGCTGTCGGGACAAGGCATCACAGATGCTCCTTTGGAAATGAGTGATTTGCTGCGAAAGAGCAGCCTGGCTCATTGGTGGAGCGTGCCCTCGGTGCTACCCAAACAGGAAAATCCACTGTGCTGGCTGCTTGTGTTGTAGCAGGACAGGGTTGACAAGTTAAGTGCTTCCCTTGGAGTTTTTACAATAGGAATTTCAAATGCTGCCCAACAATGCCGAATTGGTGAGTTGATAGCGCTGCTTACTGCTTTATGTAAAGCCCACATGTTGTGCATTTATTTGCTACCTGTCTGGCCTTATCCTGAATTTTACAATATTTATAGATCAAAACTAGAGGAGGAGGAAGGAAGGATGGACTTATTTTCTAGTGCAGTCCAGATATTTGCCCTGGTTCAATAATTTAAAAATGGTTTACACAGACGCAGAAGTACTACTTTGCAACTGGGCATTTTATGACTCTGTAATAAGGCATGAGCTGAGCTGGGAATCAAACACTTTTTTTCCAAATGAAAATGGTTATCCTCTTGAGATGATTGAGTCTGAGAGTTGCTAAGTCCAGCTGCTAAGTACCTTAGGGGGCAAACACCTTAGCAGCAGGTACTGAGACACTCCCACATCCCATCAGGCTCTCTGCAAGCTGACTCCTGGGATGCAGCATATTTTCTTCCATGTTCATGTACTGCTGATGTGTCCACACTCCAGCCCAAAGTTTGGTGATGGAGCAGGTAGCCATGCTGACCTGAGCGATGCCCAAGTTACTGGCCTGTGGTGTAGGTGTATTCTGGGGTCTGATGGTAGATGTAGGCATCTGAGTGGGATTCAGGTGGCCTTCTAGGGCTGAAATCCCAAATCCCTTCTCTATGCAGCAGTGTCATACTCCAGAGGTACCAGACCTTGTTAGGTATCTCTGACTTGAACTGGAAAAAAATCCAGTGCTCCTACAGTTATTCCTGGACAGAGCAAGTTTATGACATTGTTATATTGCTGAGACATGGAGACTTACCACCAAGACCAGCAGACTTCTAGTATGAAAGTGGGAATGTGCTTTTACTGCCCAGACTCCTAGAAGTGCTCCTGGTGCCTGGGGGAAACAGGGATGCTCCTTATAGCTGAAGGCTTTGGCTCCTTCCTGACAGGAGGATGGGAAGTGCTGCTTTGGGGGCAGGATTGAAGGAATTTGGATTCTCTAATTGTATTTCTCTCCTTAACACGTTGGGATTTCTTACCTATTTAAACTTAACCGGTTGTGTTAGGTTTGTTCCTTAAATAGCCTCCTCTCCTGTACTGTTGTTGCACAAGAGTTAAATAGCATGTCACTCTGAGTTGTAGGAGTGTGGGAATTGCTAGAACTATGGGTCGTTGTCATAACTTTGAAAGCAGGTCTGCTATACCCATCCTGCATTTTTCTTCTTTTGGTGACTTTGAGATGAGACGTTTTTCTAGAAATGTTTGGCTGTTTTGGCCATCTCATAACTGTGCAACAGGCATCAGGTGTGTTTCTTTAATTTTTTGCCTGTCCTTGGAAAAAGTCTGCATCAGTAAAAGCACATTGCAGGTAACTAATACATTTGGATATTTGCAGCCAGAGAGTGCCATAGAAAGTCTACAGCTGAGCTGTTGGCTGGAAGAAT
>KL274388.1:0-10674 GCA_000699545.1 Podiceps cristatus | reverse complement strand
ACGCACCCGGGTGTACCCCCACCAAAGCCGGGGAAACAATGCGATGCCTGACCCCGGGATGCGCCATCCCCTGCGCCCGCCCCGGCCCCGCTTTGTCCTCCCACCGGTGGTGGGTGACCCCGAGTCCCTGCCGCACAAAGGGACCCCCCAGCCCTCCGCAGCGGGGCCCCGGCGCAGGGAGGGAGGTCACACGAGCTCCCTGGGGTCGGTGGGTTACCAGCCCGCAGCCCCCCCTGCTATATTCAGCCTCTTCGGGTGGTTGGTATTTATGGAGTTACTGTGTGCTGTGGTTTGGGGTTCTTGGTTTCGAGGCAAGTCCTTAAAGTGAGAAGGGCTGGTGCCAAACGGTGTAGATCTGCTTCTATATAGAAATGTGTATGTTGCTTATGCAAAACGACTCGGACACAGCAGTGGACGCCCCTTTTGAGCATCACTGCCCTGGTTCACCCTGGTGCCCCCCACCAGGGATGCACGGCCCCACAGGGAGCGGCTGTAGGGTGGCACCCAAATCTACCTTCTCCCAGCACCAAGTTGGCTGTTGCCTATGTCCAGGTGCTTACGGGCTGGGATGGTGTCAGCTCACACGGTTTTGGGAACACGGGCTGTTTTCTGCCTTTGCAGGTGCTAACTTGACAGTACCTGTTGCCTCAGCTCCTGTTTTTTGTGCGCTTGTGCCGATGGCTTATTGGGCAAACTGGGAATCTGCCACCCTAATGCCTCGCTGCTGGTGCTAGCCAGGCTGCACTTGTTTGGGCCAAAATCCGCAGCTTTCTAGTGCAGTATTATATATTTTCCTGGCTTTGTCCACAACTTCCAGCCCTGCCTGCGACCTCCTGCCTCTGCCAGGCTGACTTTCTGCCTGAAGCCTGCCTGGGAAAGCAAAGGTTAAGCCCCCGCTCCGTCCGAGGCTTTCCTGACTCCCGCCCTGGGACTCTCCCCAAAAGCAGGGGGGTACATCGAGATGCTGCAGCGGCAGCCAGCGGCCCTGTATGGTCCAGCAGATGAAACGGGAGCAAGCAGCAGAGCTAAAAAAAGTCTAGTGACCTAATCCAGTTTCCATGGAAACATTGTAGATTAATGGCTTTTAGCTGTAATCTGAATGAGATGTATTGAACGTTTTTATATGATGATTTAGAGCCTCTTTATGTCCTGGGTGACTTTGACTTCAAATCCATCAGTCACGTGCATGCAGAAGCATCCACTTGTAACGATGGAGAAGTAACATCTGCCGATGCTGTTGCTAAAGCAGAAGTTAATATCACTGAGCATCGCGTGTGAGTAAATACCCCCGGCTGGTACAAGGGTGGCAGAGACAAGACAACGTGTAGTACATGGGGAAATCATTTTAAACAACGGTCTGCCCTGTTCCTGATGCCGCCTGAGCTGATGTGGTATTGCCTCAGAGGAAGCGGGATGGCTTAAGACCAGCAAAGAGGATGCTTTTTCTCTGGCTACCTCAGCAGAGTGCTTGTTGGCAGCACGGCTTCGTCTCCTCACCTACAGCTATGGCTAGTGGAGGCGTTTTGGAGTGGGCTTGGCTGAGTGCAGGCTGCTGGCCTCGAGCTCTGCAGGCAGATGGGTGCCCCTTGTCAAAAGGGAAAGCATAAAGCAGCAAAAGCTTAATTTCCCAGATCACACGTGCTCTGGGAGCAGATGTCCCCATCGTGCTCGTGGGTTCAGCGCAGCTTAATTACCTGCCATGGCTGTGTGTGTGTCTCCCCTCCCCGGTGCCCGGGATCCCCGGGCTCTGCATCTGACGTGGGTGACGTGCGATCGCCCATGGAGGGGAGCGGGGCCATGGGATGGTGGTGTGCCACGCAGGTTTCTGCCAAGGGCTACCCGTGATGGGGATGTTGGAGACTCGAAGCGTGCCGTGCTGGCGTCCCGGCTGGCAGGCTGGCTGTGTGCGAGGTCTGCGGGGGCAGCAGGCAGCCATCCTGCGGTGGGAAATAGGGTGCTGGAAGGAAAGGGTAACCCAAACTCAGATGGTGCCTATAGGCAGCTCATGATCTTCCCTACAGTCTCATCATCTTGACCATCAATACATCTAAGACAAGCAGCATGGTTTGCTTGGAGGGCAAATCTTTCCCTCCCTCCCCATCAACTCGCCAGACACTGATCCGCCACCTCTCGTGGGTCATTTGCGGGGCTTCAGGCGTCTTTTGCTGCAGCTGTGGTTTATCCCCACCGAAGCATCCTGCACGCCAGAAACGGGCAGCATCAAAGAGGCGTGGGTTGCCAGCCCAGCCCACGGGGAGCGGGGAGATGAAAGCCTGGCGGCGTTGCTGGAGCCCTGTAGCTCGTTTGATGCTGTTCTCTGAGTCTCTTTCATACGGGTGATGTCTTGCAAGAGTAATAACTCGGGAACCTTTTGTTTTCTCCCCAGCACTGGAAGACACGAGACAGCGAGGAGTACGAGGCTGAGGGTAAGAGCGAGCAGCAGCACTTGTCTGTGTTTATTCTCTTTTCAGCTTTGAAGACGAATCAGAGGAGCACTTTGAGATGGTCTCACGCCAGCTGGGTGCACTGAGCAGTCTCAGCCTGGTGTGGTGCAGAGCTCGGCAAGGTGCCCATGGGGCAAGCGAGCCCCGAGCTGGGAAGAAAAGCTAAAGCGGGGCTCCTTGGAGGCCAGAGTCTTGTGTCTTACCCGTTCTGCCTCTTTTTCTTCCTCCTGCCCAGTGCAGAGGCTGCCCTGCTGCAGGTGCTCCCAGTCTCCCCAGCCCCAGCAAGCCCAGCGCAGCAGCCGGGGCTGGTCCTGGTCCCCAGTCCTGCCCTGGGGTTGCTGGCTGTCATGGAGCATGGTAGGCACTAGATGTCAGCAGGGACCAGTCATTTATGTTTCCTATTTGTCCTGTAAGGGAGAGCGGGGTGGCTGCCGGGGTGCGGAGAAGCTCCCCATCCCGCCCTGCTGCTGGGCCCACATGGATGCAGGTTGTGGGGCTCGGGGACCGAGCAGGGACAGCAGCTGGGCACGGCCCACTTTGCTCTGGGATGTGGCCGAAGATTTTTTTTCTACCGCTGGTTGAGGCAGGGATGCTCGAGGGGGACCCCGCAGCGTTAGCTAGCAATGTCGCCACGAGCTCCTCCGAGTGCTGCTTCTGTCCCCGGGCTGGCAGGCTTTGGCACTAACCCTCAGCACAACCGCAGCACGCAAAGGTGTGTTGATAACTAAGCCATGCAACTTCTAATTGCTTCAACGCCTCTTCTGTATTTCAGCCACTTTCTAACCCTTACCCTGTCCAAAAGGACCAAATTTTTGCTCCAAAAGCTGGTTTTCCAGCCCCAGGGTGAGGCAGCGGGTGCAAGGAGGTGGCCTTGCAGCTGAGCAAGCTCTGGCTGTTCTGTCTAGGGAGCGTTTTCAGCTGGGTGAGCCTGCACTCCAGGCATTTGCTGGAGGTAGAGAAATGTGTTCGGCGGAAGGCTATTGGGTTTTTTCCTTCCCCTGAAGGGTGTTTGGAAGTACTTAGATCAAGACATACACTACAGCTCACATTCAAAGGGTATGGGAGTTCAGGCAGCAATACCTGCAGGGGTGACATTTAGGGAGACAGGCAACCACTGAAGTTCTCAACGTGGTCAAGGCACATATGGATATGCAACTTGCTCAGTCCTCTCCCTTGATCCCGTAACAGCCCAGAAGAGGAGGGGTCCCTTCTCCATCCATGTAGTGGCTGAGGTGGCAGGGTTGCGCTTCCCCTGGCCATCAGCCCACGTTGGCCATCGGACTTATCCACATCCCCAGAGATCCTCCTGGCCATGGTCCCGGCCGTAGCTCACCCTGCGCCTGGACATGGGGTTCCCTCGCCTGTGGTGGCACATGTGAGTTGAACGCTGAGCAGGATCTGCTCCTTCTGGTAGAGTCCGATAGCCATGCTGGTGCCGGTAGCTGTACCCCAAAATTACAAGTGTGCTGTGTGCAGGATGAGGCGAGGCAAAGGGTCCTGTGGGTTCTGATGAGCAAGGAGGGAGGGTCTGCCCGCTGCAGCAGCGAGTCCCCTGTGATGTGCAGAACCCCCAGGTCTTCTGGTGGTCACTCGTGTGCAGTGGGTGGGCAGAAACCAGAGCAGCTTCTCCCATTTTTCCAGGGCAGCTCCGCTTCTGGAACCCAGATGATCTGAACGCCTCCCCCGGAGCATCGCTGCCCGCCCCGGACTGGATAGAGGAGAAACTGCAGGAGGTCTGCGACCACCTCGGCATCACCAGGGACGGCCATCTGAACCGGAAAAAGCTCATCTCCATTTGTGAGCAGTATGGGCTCCAAACGGCGGCCGGGGAGGTGAGTGGCCATGCATGAACCTTCTTGCACCAGCCCGTGCGCCTGGGTTTTCATATGGCCCCCCCAAAGTCTGTCCTGCGGTTGACCGCAAGCCTAAAGCAAGAGTGTTGGTTAACAGGTCGCTACTTGGAAAGCGGTTTTCAGCTCCAGCTCGTGGCTTTCCAGCAAGCGTGTTGGTGTTGAACCATCAGACGTGGGAGGCTGCTGTAGTAGAAGGCAGCTGCCAGCCTTGCTGACACCGTAGCGTGCGTGTCTTCTCATGCAATTGCAGAGTAAACTGGAATTTAAAAACATATCCTAGATTCCAAGCATGTCTCCTTAATCCCGGAAATCTTCTAGCTAGACAGTAAATATGGGTTAAGATATTCATAGATGGTTGCTTTTGACTTTGAGAAGGCCTGCGGGTGGTTTCTGTCCACAAGAAAATTATTTCTTTAGCAAAAAAGTCTCTTGTCAATTTAGGATTGAGTTTTATAAAAAAACTAGACTGTCTTGCATCTTAAAATAACATGGCTTGTAATCCTTTCCTTCATAAAAACATGTTTCTGAGCAGGTATTCCTTTGCAGCATTTGCAACCAAATGTTTTCAGGATATTAAGGCAGAAGATGGAAAAAATAAGTCAGACAAAGTAATAGTGAAACACTAATCTTAACATCTCTGGTCCTAGTAAGGTTGGTCTTGCTTTTCAGAAAGCAGCTTGCCCTGAAGCATAAACCAGATTGATCATAACCTTGCAGTATCTTGCTGTGGTTTTCTGCCTGGTCACTTCACAAGCTGTTGGGGTTTTGGCATCTGAATTTTGCACTGAATTCCTGAGGTTCCCCTGTCTGGAGAGCAGAATGAAACAAGGGGTTTTCATGCTGCTTCTGAAGATGGAGGCTCCAAGATGACCAGAAGCTGGTGTGCTTTACAGGCAGGATTTTCATAGTGTATGTGGCTCTGCAATTTTCTATAGGAAAGTTGCTGTACCAGTGTTAGGCTGATGCAGTGTACCAGGTAACTCACTTGTTTGGGGTTTTGGTGGGGTTTTTTTTTGGTAGAGCCTTGGAAATAGGCTGTTTTCTGCTGTGCCAAATTGTTACCACGGTGATTTTGGCAATAGCAGATGTGATTTCTATCCCCTGCCGCTTGCAGGTGCTTGAAGAGGTGCTCCATAACTTGGAGCAAGATGGTACCATGAGCATCGAGGACTTCTTCTACGGCTTGTTTAAAAACGGAAAGTCGCTGACGCCCTCGGCGTCTACTCCGTACAGACAGCTGAAACGGCACCTCTCCATGCAGGTGAGAAACCCAGGCGGAAGCAGTGGGCTGGGGGCATGCAGGTCCCATATATCTTCCATAATTTCTTTTTTTCTAAATTTTTTTTTTATTATTATTTTTGAGAGAGAGATTTTGAAGTCTCCTCCCTCTCTTTGCCTGGAAGCTGAGGGCTATAGCATATAGCATATGCCTGCAGCATTTTTAGGGGAGGTGGCACTTGAAGCCAAAAACGGACAGCGGAAAACATTTTTGGAGCATTGAGAACAGCTCTGAAACTGTTGCTCCTGGGATTTATTTATAAATCCAAAGCGCCTGGTTGTGCTGCAGTGCCGTGAGGTCAGCAGCCACGCTCCTGCTGGGTATTTCCTTGGCAGTGAGGAAAAGCAGACCTTAATCCTTAATCTCCAGAGTACTGTTAGCAAAATTACATTTATAAGCCTTTCTCGTCGCGGGGTGGCCAGATGCCTGGCTCTGCCCGTGCCCTGTCGCACCCTCTCCCTCTCCCGGCAGTCCTTCGATGAAAGCGGGAGGCGCACGACCACCCCCTCGGCCATGCCCAGCACCCTCGGCTTCTTCCTCTTCTCCGTTTTGATGGGCTACGGCTGCGTGGAGGGCGTCCTCGACTGCTGGCACCAGGAGGGCATAGAGAACAGCCAGGAGATCCTGAAGGTAACCGGCAGCTCCATCTCACCCTTTTATTTGCTTTATTTTTTTTTCCCCGCGGTGTGGGATGCTGGATTGTAGCTGGATTATTTCCCACCCCCCCACATCTTTAAAATTCCTAGTGCTAGCGACAAGACTCCAACTATTCTGGGAAATTTCTGATAATTTCCTTTATTGAAATGATGGTGCACCCCACAGAGCTAATGATAAAAATGTAGTGTGACTCCCAGCTTACCTCGAAGAGGTCACCTATATTTGTAGAAAGCAATTTAATTCCTGTACCTCCCTGAGTAGCTGCATCTGCAAACCTTTTAGCACTGAGATGACCTGCATTATGGCTTGTGCTGAGGTGGAAGGCAGCACTTGAAGCCCTGCCCAGTAATAAGTGTGTTGCTATACAGAGTAAAAGGGTAATGTGGGTTCCAAATCAGATACCTGAAGTAAACCCCATCCCTGTCCGTCTCGCTAGAAGCTGTGGATGGGAGAAGATAACTTCACGTGTCCGTTCCGAGGCCATCGCTGGGTTCTGCCTTCTCTTCGGCTCGTTGCTTTCCTTAGCTCATAGGTGCTCGGTTACTGGTGTCACTGGGGTGGCTTCTCCAGGGTGCGCAGTGTTTCAGCCCCAGCACTAGCCCTCCTGTGCTCCGCTGTGCTCCTGCAGAGTTAGGGTGAAGGAGATTACCAGCAGTGGCTGCTAACTTACCTTCTCGGAGGCGGGATCTTTGCTGTCAGATGTCTCTTAGAAGGCTTCTGCTGTGTTGTCTCTATTGCAAGAGCTGGTTTTGTTCAACGTGAACGTTTCCAACCCATTTCTTGCTGCATTTCAATATGTAAAGAGGCTGGTGTACTTAGGTCCCCTAGAGAATTAAAACTTTTAATCAGGCGTGGGCTTAATTTCCCGTTGGTCTTGCAGCACAACCAGGACACTTTCTACCTCCACAGCTGCCAGCAGCTCTTTAACGTAGGAAGGTGGCAGAGAAGTCTGGCTTATTGCCCCAAAGCTATTTGTGACAGATTAATCAGCAAGTAAAGAGCTTTCCTGAGCCTCCCCACTTTATTCTGTCACTTTGCGTACCAACCTCTGCCGGCTCTTGCAGGGCAGGGAAGCTCGTTCTGCTCTAATGTTGCGGTGTTTTGCAGGCTTTGGATTTCAGCTTGGATGGGAAGGTGAACTTGACAGAGCTGACGCTGGCGCTAGAAAATGAGCTTTTAATAACCAAGAACGGAGTCCACCAGGCAGCCCTGGCGAGCTTCAAAACGGAGATCAGACACTTGCTGTAAGTCACCGGGTTCGCCGGCTCCGCCACCTCCTCGTTGCCCTCTCCGTTTGGCCAAGCAGGAGCTGAAGGAGCAGCTGACGAATGGTGGTTTCCTCCAAGGGGCACCAGCGTGGTGCTGCCGTTTCACTGGAGGGTTAGGTTCTGCATCAGCTTGGTCAGAAACTTTCAACTCTCATTTTGTATGGTTAAAGCACTCAAACCCAAGTATTGCAGAAAAATAGACTTAAAAAAAAATAAATCAAAGGAGCAGGTTGTTTCCAGCCCCACTCTGCGGTCTGGAAGAGGTCGTTGCAGTCTGCAGTGGTCATTGTTGGCCAAGGCATGCAAAACTTACAACCGGGGCTGGTGCAATTTGTTAAGCAGCACCTTTAATCCTTACTGATTTCTTGCAGCAGTGTTACGGAGGTTTTGCCATGTGATAGAGGAGGTGGGTGAGGTACAATACCACCATGCACCCCTACTTTTTTCATTTGAAAGTCAACACGGTTTGATTTTTTTTTTTTTTTTTTTTTGGTGTGTGTGCTGGACTTGCCATGCAGGCTTCTCTATTGAGAGAGTGTAGGCGATGGGGAAACATTTCCCTCTTATGTATATTTCCCCATATATATATTATTCACTTGTAAACTATATACGTGTACTACTGAAGCTCAAATAGCTCTTCCTGCCCACCAGTGGATCAGCTTGCGCACCCCACTTTGGAGACCTTTTCTTCTAAGCGTCGTGCCCTCAGTTTTGCATTGGTTCGTTCCTGTTGCGCAACTGTTGCATCCATCTGCCACGTGCACGAGCTCCGGCTGTTGGCGGTTTTGTTTGTACTGTTAGTCTTTGAACAGTTTTGATATTTATCAGCTTGTGCGTCCCCTCCCATGCAATGCCATAGATGACTTTTGCTGGTCATTAAGGCTGCGCATGTCCTGTTACCTATCGGCGTATTGCTTGTACTAGCAACCTGCCCGTTTCGCTTATATGGCAACCAGATGAGGCTTCCCATGGTTGGCATCTACGTGTCTAAATACCCTTTTACATTCACTCAATGGAGAGGTTTGTTATTAAGTTCCCATCAAGAAAGCAGCTCAACATAACAGATCTTACCAGATTGGACATAGTGTAAGGATGAAGAGGTAAAGGTAATAAAATGTTGAGAACAAATAAATGGAACAGAAAGTGGCCTGGCAAAATAGCAGAGCGCTGCGATTCGGGGGGCTAGACCACAACTGAGTAGCTCATGTGTTGAGGTCTTGGGACCTGTGGGGATATCAAGACAGGCCCAGAGCTATATGTGCAAGTTCGTATCTAGTGATTAAATGCAGCTGATGATAAAAGGCCCCTGGAGAGCTTTCCCAGCTGTTCTTCTCTGACAAACCTCTTGCAAGTACTTTCTTTGGGGGAGCCGGGAGGGGTGTCCTAATCCAGGCCGGCTGTGCTTACCCTAGGGAGCGGGTTGACCAAGTGGCCAGAGAGAAAGAGAAGCTGCGGTCAGACTTGGAAAAAGCCGAAAAGCTGAAATCCCTGATGGCCTCTGAAGTGGACGACCACCACGCCGCAATTGAGCGCCGGAACGAGTATAACCTCAGGTACGGTGTCCCGGTTCACCCCTCCCCTCCTCTTTGGGATCACTGCCACGGCATTGCAGGGACTCGGTGACAGAGGTAGTGGCTTTGTGCCAGCTGATTCCCACCACGCTTCACTCGCAATGCTGTTTGGCACCTGCTTCTTTTTATGGGCTCTTTTTAACTCCAATGCCTTCGTAGGAAGCTGGATGAGGAGTACAAGGAACGAATTGCAGCTCTAAAGAACGAGCTCCGGAGAGAGCGGGAGCAAATCCTGCAGCAGGCTAATAAACAGAGGCTGGAGCTGGAGCAGGAGATAGAAAAGCTGAAAACTGATGAGAACTACATCCGAGACCGCCTGGCCCTTTCCCTGAAGGTAACAGGGACTAAATGCAGCTGGCCTTTTCCCCCAAAAGACAAGGATGCCCGGAAGCGGGAGGCGACGCTTGTAACGCAGTCCGTGTTGAGAGGATGTGTTCCAGTGCATGTCGAGCTAGCTGGAAGTAATTTCAGCAGCAAGATAGAGGCGTATCCATGAAAATTGGTTTTTGGGTCACCTCAAGAGGTTACTCCTTGGATTCGTGGGATCTCTGCTGCCATCCAGTGCAGAGTGTGGGTGTGTACGGCTATCAGATGGGCTGTCTGCCTTGCTGGCTGTTTGGCTGTCTAGCCAGGAGATAATACATCTTGACAAAGTTTAAAATAAGTGCTTTAAAAACAACAACAAAAAACCCCTCTAAAGTAAGCTTGCTGTTACGCCTTTTGATAATTTATCTGCTGCCTAATGCAATGGTATCACTCGCCCATGACCCCACAGATTTACATCTTTTTCCTGGATTATTTTTTTAGAAAACACTTAAGTCACAAGCCTCTATCTGACCGCTGCCTTATCATAAAATTTAACTTATCTTCCATTTAAAAAAATAAATAAACAGTAATGGTGTTGTCTTACGAACAACACCAAAAGTGCTGACAGTCAGAGGGAGCTGATGCACCCTCGCAGATGTTCAGGCGAGCAGCTTTTGAAGGGGGTGGCTGTCTTGTGAGCATCAGGAAAATTGTAAAATACTCCTTCTGAAGCAGTCGTCTGAAAAGTGAGAGGAGCAGAGGGTTTGAGCCGGTGCTCACACTTGCTGTTTTGCTGCAGCAAGAAGCTTTGTGCATGAATTCGCAATTCCGATCTTTGGCTGAAGCTTGTAACAGTGTCATGCTCTGACTTGACTGGGAGATTACTCTTTTCTAATGAGTTATGACAGGCTAATATTTTCCTTCTCCAAATGCTGAGGCTGTTGGGGGGTTTTGTTTTGTCCAGGAAAACAGCCGCCTGGAAAGCGAGCTATTGGAAACAGGAGAGAAACTGGCCGAGTATGAAAGTTTGGCAAGCAAACTGCAGAGGAACTTGGAAAACGTCCTGGCTGAGAAGGTAAATCCTCCTTTTCCCAGTATGTGTCCAGGATTAAATCGCTTTTCAGTTACTACGTGCCAGCTGCCAATTTAACTAATAGCCAAAGGCTCTTGGGGTCCCTATCCAGGAGTGACCAAGGCACAGCTTGCCTTGTTGGCACGGGCTGCCTGCCTGACTTCCAGTTAAGAAATCAAAGATACTCCACCTTAGCTGTATTGAGCGCACCCTCAGCAGGTTTG
>JMFS01077964.1:0-12196 GCA_000699545.1 Podiceps cristatus | reverse complement strand
GACAAGGGGTAATGGTTTTAAGCTGAAACGGAGTAGGTTTAGGTTGGATATAAGGAAGAAAGTCTTCACCATGACGGTGGTGAAACACTGGAATGAGTTGCCCAGAGAGGTGGTGGAGGCCCCATCCCTGGAAACATCCAAGCCCAGGTTGGAGGGGCTCTGAGCAACCTGATCTGGGTAATGGTGTCCCTGCTCACTGCAGGGGGGTTGGACTAGATGACCGATATTGGTCCCTTCCAACCCAAAACATTCTATGATTCTATGATTCTATGCCTCTAGGGTGGGAAAGTTTACATTTTAAACAGAGAAAAACAAACCCTGTGGAAGTATAAATTAGTTTCCTGTATAAGATGTGTTGTGTTTGAACCTACCCTGTGTCTTATACCAGCTTATGACTAATTTATCTCGCATTCTGTTGGAAGCATATTTTAATTGTATTGAAACGTGCTTGGCAAATGGGACCATTAGTGTACCTAATGAAGTGTTCACATTCACATCTGCAGGTGCAAGCTACCTTCAGTTTTGTTGCAGGTAAGAATGTAAGAAAGCTTAACAGTATGTAGAAGATTGATGTGTGGTGTGTTTTACTAGGCAAAGAATGGCCTCTCAGGCTTATGAAATCTTTTGAAAACTGTTTTAGAATAAGAAAAGAATAACTGTTCTTAAACACATCTAATCAGAATCAGTACCAAGTGTTTAGCTGTTAACTCCAAAATCCTCTGTTTGGTGATGCTATGAGACAGAAAGCTGAATCAATTTTTACCATTCTCTGTGTATTAATGGCTTCTGTACTGATTTTAACTTAATGTTTCCTCATCTGTCTGCCGAAACATAAATTCATTGTAATGCACTTTGGTTTCTTTGTAAAGACAAGTAGATGTACGAGCTGTTAATTCACCTTCTGTGACTTTTTCTGCCTTGTTTAAGAGCCATATGTTCTGTAGAATGCAATGCAAAGCAGGTATAAAAATACCTTCCCTTCTTCAAAAGTGTGAGTTGTCTTACGTTTGGTGACAATAACTTACTTTTGAAGGAGTGTTTCACTGGAAGTCCTAGCTACCTTTAACTATGTAAATATAATAACATTCTACACAGAGGTATAGTTAGTACATGCATACATAGAATAGCTATGTAAGTGTAACTAGTGTTTAAGTCTATTATTCTCCTTTCCCTCCAGCAAGGTGACATCACTTAATGAAATCACAAGCATTCTGTCTCCTCTCTTTCTGTCTGGAAACCCCAGAAGATCATATCAGGTAAGTGAAGTTAAAGAACATAGGAAATATGAGTCTAGAACCAGACCCTAAAATTCCCATTCATCTACCATGTAGTTTTTGCCACAGGCATAAACACAAGCAAA
Organism: Podiceps cristatus; assembly: GCA_000699545.1. Taxonomy (NCBI): domain Eukaryota; kingdom Metazoa; phylum Chordata; class Aves; order Podicipediformes; family Podicipedidae; genus Podiceps; species Podiceps cristatus. The sequence goes on along the minus strand of JMFS01077964.1, from coordinate 10,836 downwards.
TCCTTCCATAGTTCAGTGTTTAGGCTTTGGTGAAAATGTATACATATGCATCGCCATGGATTATGTTATCTTGGTATGTCTGAGTCGATTTGCTTACCTTAGAATGAGTGTGTTTCAACTACATGGGTGGAATAGTCTTATGCTTTGCTTATAGAACACAGTCATAAATACATAACTTTCCAAAGCACTGTATTATAATAAAAATTTATATGGGACAAAAAACTTCTGTGAGTTTGGGGAAAAAATCATACACAAATACATAAAAGCAACAATGGGTACTAAAAATGTACTTGGCCAAAAGGTATTCTGTTATTTCTTTCAAGATTGGGAAAGATAGAATAATATTTTTACTTTTGTTTTATTGAAATTGGAAATTTAATCCAATGGTTATGTGAAAACTAATATCAGGGCATGCAATTTATTTAGGAAACTAAGAATTAAGACTAATATTTACTGACATTGTCAAAAATAATAAGCCTCAAACAATGTTATGCCTTACTTTGGAAGCTAAAGGTTGTTTTAGGAACCTAATTTTTTAGGCACTGGGATCTGAAACATCGCAACAGCAAAAATACTTTATTAGAGAGAGAGAATACGAATTGCTAAATTACAGTATGACGTCAAGGGGTATTCAGGGTATGTGCTTCAGTTATCAGTCCATTAAAACCATATGAACTCCTCCTAGCTAGCAGCAAAGTGACGGCTAAAAGGGTGGGAAAAGTACAGATCGCCTTGGGAGACCTCACCTTCTCTTTCAATCGAGCGTGTTCAGACAAAAGACAAAACACACATACTTGAGTGCAGGGAATGAGTGTTCAGTAAGCTGTGTGTCTGGAGCACAACAGAGACTGCTGAGAGAAACAGGCAGCAGAAACACAGACAGATCATAAAAAACAAAACCAAAAAACAAAACCAAAAAACTAAAACGTTATCTGGAGACTTAACAGAGACTTTAAAGAGTTTGTTGCAATCAAAAAAAAAAAAAAAAATGCAGATATTCTTGACAAAGAGCAAGCCTGAATGAAAAGAACTGGCCTTATTCCTTTTCCAACTCAGTCTAGTTAGTCTGTTTGCAAAACTTTGGGGATTTTTGCTTATATCCAGATAGAAATTGATTTTACAGCTTTTGGTCTAAAGATAAGTGTCTACTCAGACCTATCTAAAACTTAGACCAACTCAGGGCCTTGTCACATGGAGACAGCAGTGAAAGTTACCATACAAGAGAGCCAAGTTCGATTAGTCTGTCTGGGTGGCTGCAAATAAATAAAATCAAACAAGTGACCTCTTCCCTTTCTCTCTTGCAAAACAAATGTCAAAACACGAAATCAGTATTCCCACTAAAATCTGTTTTGGCATCCAGTGAGCATGACAAATGATAGCCTATGACCTATAAACGTAAATTGCCAGACATTCTGGAGATGTAACAAAACCTTCTCAATCTTTCTAAATGCTAGCATGACAATACGTACAATTAATTTTCAATTTCATTGACAGCCTTTGACACTTAAAGTGCTTATTGTGATCCAGATTAATCTAGTCTCCTCCTGCAGCCTGCAGGGAAAAGAACTTCATCTGTTAATTTCATTATCAGATCCTTAATTTCTGATTTAGTTTCAACAAATGTTTTGGAAAATACCTTGACTGAAAAGAAGGAAATAGCTACTACGTTTCTGGGTCATTTATTTCCATGTTTAATCTCTTTCACTGTTACCCTTCACAATTTAGAATTAAGTGAGGCAAGAATTAGTGTGCTAGCAGGAGGAAAATTCACACAGCTCTTTTCATCCTTCATTACGTGTAAATGTATCACTCCACCATGTGTGGCCTACAACTTGTGTAAGTCAGATAATAAGATGAAAAGTATGTAGCTGAAGTCCAAATCACTCAAAAAAAAAAAAAAAAAGATTTACCTGTTAGGAAAAATTCTTGGAATTCATAGTCATAATATAGTGCCGTTAGCTGGAGACCACCCTAGATGTTAGTCACCTCATGAATGGAGAACTTTGCAAAGAAGCACCCAGAAGTAATTTCTGTCCATAAGCTGATGGGGCATCTAATACAGCTTCTTCCAAAGGTGAAGAGATTTATATATTACTAAATTTATACTGAAAGGAGATGAAATTGCAGGCAATTATGGGTGGTTAGTATGCAAGCTATTTACACTGCTTGAAAAATCTTGCCTTATTTCTGTGTAATGTCATAAACACAATAGATAACTCACAAAATCCATAAATATCAGCAAAATATGATCCAAAATAAAAGTGTACATGAGACAGAATATGACTGGGAGCATCATGGCCCTGAGGCCACCTCTAGCCCTGACTGACCAGTCCCTTCGGGAGCAGCTGGCCTTGCTGTTGCCTGGCAGAGCTTCATGTGGCACTCGGTGTGGTGGAGAAGCAGCAGGAGAGAGAACCCACCTCTGGTCAGAAACACCTGATCTCCTTTTCTTCATCACATCCCCGTTCTTTCATCAAGTAGGAAAGTCTTCAGGCTGGAGACCATGACCGTTGTGGAGGTCCTGAATCATTCTGCCACATTTCAAAGTTGATGGTCTTCCTTGATACATTTTAGCCCATGTTATTTTCCATGTTAGCCCCTCTTGGTCTTGCCACAGATGAAAGAAAACAAAATAAAAAATGGCACTTTCATTACCAACACACAAGCAGACTCAGCTGTTGCTTCACTTTCCCAAATATTTCTGTCTTTCCCCACATCTTCCTCCAGAAGTGAAAATTATGCTTGTCATTTTTGAAAAATTACTAACCACCCCTCTTGGCTCCTTCTCCCTCTGCCCAAAAACAAGGCAACAAAACAAAACTTCATGACAGAGAAGGAAAATGGCTTCACTCCTAACTGCAGCTCACTCCACTGTCCCAGAGAAGCACTTGCTGCCTGCAGGTCATTCTCACAGCAACACCCACTGCTGAAGAGGCCACTGCCATTACTATGAAACATTCACTGTTGTGTTAGTCAGCTGCATTGAAGAAGGCCTTGTGATACAGGGAACCGTTCAGGGGAAGGTGGTTCGGTTCTTTTCATGGTAACAACTGCAGAGTAATGGTGTTACTATAACAAAATAGACTTTGTTAATGGTACAGACGCACAGATCCTCAACGCATGGAACGAAACACGTGGTGCCTGCCTGTTACACAAAAATACACAGCCTTCAAACTTCTGCGTGGATACACGGTGAGCAAGAGACTATTAAAAATTTCTTGGTATGTGGGTAGACAATGATGTATTTGAATTAAAACAGAATACACCTCTTCAGAATTAGCTATGTTGTTATTCCTTTGCCAGCAAGCAACCCTCCCATTTATCTGCAAGCTAAATTCTGAAAGATATCTTGCCCTTCTTTTCAAAGACTTTGGTGGGAGTTAAAACTCAGTGGGAGTTATAATTCACCCATGGGAGAGGAGGGGATCTTCAAGCCAAGGTAAAGAAATCTTTTTTGAGTCATGTGTACAATGTTTCTGAATTTCTTTTTCATGTCATCCAAACACAGGATTAGGGATAAAACAAGAACAAACAGCTAAAACAGTGCAGGAAATACATTTACCATCACTGGGCCAGACTCTTTTTATGTGTAAATCAGGTTAGTGCCAAACAGTCAAAGAAGCTGTACCAATTTGCAACAAATGAATGTCTCACTTTATTCTAGGTTAGGAGCAAGGTCATTAATATCTTTTCAGGTTTATATTTGAAATCAGACAGATATGTTAAAAAGCTTATTATCCATTAAAACTCTGGTGACATCTTTCTGTACATGCTGTACTATTAATGCACAATCCCAACAGGTTGTCTGTGTATTGGGATGAGTGATAATCAAAGTCAGTAAGGGACAACTCACCATTTCCAAGCATAAAAGACAGAATATAAAATGAAAATGTTCTTTTCTTTCCTCAAAATGTGCAATGCTTGTATGATCACAAGTCTTGCATAGACATTAAATAACAAAAGCAAATCAAACTTTTACAGCTGTATTTCTAAAAGCAAGAGCAGCACAGCTGGTATGGTTCCTTTTGATCCTGAGTGTGATAGGAGGGAGGAGTACAGAACTTCTGCACCTTCAGTTAGCACAGTGTCTTTCCTTGAAGTCTTGTGTTTAAATATATCTGGCAATCTGAGCCAGACTGCTCACCTTTCTCCACAGAAATCAGTGCTGAATAATCCCCAACTAAGAAAGACTGTATTTAATATCTATCATGATGATACTTCACAGATGTTCCACAGCAGTTAAGCATCTAACTACCCTTAAACATCTGCAATTGGAAAGCTTGAGAAAAATGTAACCAGAAAAAGACCCTGAAGTAATCAGATAATGTCAGGAGCAAAACACAGACTGAAGGTATTCACATGATCATGAATATGAATAAATTACTCCAGCACAATCCAGTGCAGAGCATATAATAGTGCTCTCCTTCATTGCTGGAAGCTTGGCAAGAAATAAACAGCTTCACCAATTTCTGTCCTTCCAACACCTTCTCTGTACTAGGTGAAACACAGAACTAAAACATACAAAAGTCATATGTGACTAGTTGTAAGCTAGCTAGTAAAATGTCAGTAGTACTCACCTTCTTATAGAGGTGCTCTGCCCATATATACAGCTCTTCAGCAGGTCTAGGCTGCCCTTTTAGTGAGTAACTAAAACATGTCAAGAGTGTGTGCTGTATTATTAAAGTGCTAGATAATACCCTTGTAAGAATAAAACCCTTGATCTGAGCAGCTGAGATGCTACATCTCAACTCTAACATCATCTAAACAACTCCTCACGGCCTTCTCTTCAGCCATATAACACAACAGACAGTATTTGATGGTAATCTGCACAATTCATGCCTCACTTCTGTGGTTTCTTCTCCTCCTGTGTTACTGCTCACTTCTAGTATTTGCCACGAGAACTTACTCACTTTTTAATAGCTATCCACTGCCTTTGGTCTTTTCTGTATCTTATTGATACAATTCTTTGTTCCAGTGAATTTCCACTCTGCTTTTCAGAGCCATCTGTTACACTCCAGATCTTCCCATTTTTCCATTACCCAAACAAAATTTATTTCTTTATTTATTTAAAATGGAATCAGTTCTTTCTATTCTCACTTAACATGTTGAACAGTTATTGTCCTTTTCTCCTAGAATTTTATTGTTACATTTCAATCAGAATTTTTCTTTAGCTTTGTTTTACTCTGACCCAACAAATTGGAGCACAGAAGCTCTTATAAGATCTCAAACTTTCCTACAGGGAGATAATATACAATTGTCATCAGGACAATATGTAGTCATGCAATTCTCAATAATACTTGTTGGGGGGGTCAAAATTAGAATGAGGAGAGACAGAAATATGACATTTTTATTTTATGATGATAGAACAAAGTATATGACACATCTTCTTTCCTTCGAATCTACCATCTTCATTGAGAAGAACACACAGATTAGCATGCTTGAGTTCCAAAAATACCTCTTTTGCCTTGTGCAAGAGGGTATTCTCATCTTAGTGAGGTAAGCTGATGGCTGTATTTTCCAATTCAAGTTTCAGCAAGTTGCACACAAAATTCTGCATGCACAGTGTTGAGAGCACGTTTCTAAATATGCCCTGCATAAGGCTCATACCTCTATTGCCAAAAAGGATATGGATAGTAAAGTGAAGCACAATGCATCTGTGCTCTGGGAGGCTTACTCAGTTCTAAATAACATTTTCATTTTATCATAATATTACAAAATAAATATAAAAAGATTAACTTGTATGCTACTGTTATATTAGTAGCTGTATCTTACAGCTGTCAATAAAAAGATTACTAAAGCTGAAACTCAAGGCAATGTATTGAATGTAGTTAACATTAGAATACTTAAGATGATTATATAATTGAAACAGAAAAGATGTCATTTTATCTCAAACAGTACTAAATGACTGTTGTGTTATATGTTCTAATATTGATGAAGTAAATACACTAAGTCTTATCACAATAGCAGAAGTTAGTAATTCATGACGCACATGGGAAAGTAAATTTTAGAAAATGTTTTTGTTCTGGACATGTGCATTATTATTTAGGATGTAAGAAAATAATTTAATAGATGAGAGAACAAAGGTAACTTTTTATTTCTCTGTTAAATCATGTTAGTAGTTATTTAGAATAAAATAAATCCTGGACGACTGTATGAAGAGATTTGCAACTTCCCTATTAGACATAATAAAGGAGCATGATTTGTCCTTCAAGCTAGAAAATAAATCTGGTAATAGGGAGCATCTCAGACTGAACTGTAGTCACCTGCTTTCATCATCAACTTCCTTTTCTGAATAACTAAATAGTAAACAATCTTTTATTTTTTTATATTATTACTTAAGTTAGTTCCCTGACAGAATCGTCCAGCAATCATTTGAGAATAGACAACTAGAAGTAATAAAATCTGATTTAAGGTAAATTATCTTCACCTCTTCGTCTGTTGATTGAACAGACTGAGATCTTATTTGGGTTGGGGTTAGAGATGATATCACTCTCCCTTAAATTTCCTGGAGAACATAAAAGTGAACTGTGCACAGTCAAAACTGTAAGTCAAGCAAGGTGAGGTGTGTATGCAGTGATTAAGCTGGACAGAGAGATGATGCAGTCCTTAAATGTTAATTAATGCCTAGGGAATCTAGTATGTTTCTATCCTGAAAAATGCTAAATAGTTAATGCTGTTAGGGTTGCTTTAACACTGCAGCAGGGCAGTACTGACAGTATTACATGGGATTTTGTTGAAGTTACCTATGATCTTAGAATAAAAACAATGTTTCTGGTTATGGTAATTAAAATTCTATTTACTGTAATTAAGCATATGGATTGGGACAGGTACTTTCCCTTCCGGGTTAGGTGAAACATTAAAACATTAAACACTGCAAGCAGCAACGACTAACTTCTACCTCTTCCATAGCCCCAAGTGTTAAATGTTAAACACTGGCATTAAGGGGAAACAAACCAACCAACCAACAAACCAGCTTTAGATACAATTTTAAGTTGTAATATTATAATAGCAAAGAGCGGATGGGCTGCATTTCCAGGGCTGCAGCAGGAGAAAAATGAAGAAGGAGCAAAGAAGATACAGGCTGAAGTGATAAATTGACATTACTGGAACTGATTCAGGAGATAATTCAGATAAAAGCAACTTTATATACTTCTGTATCAGAACTGTTAACTGGACAGATATTGATTAGGTCAAACAACACAAAGTTACAGACTTACTAGAAGGAAATTTTGCTTAGGCTGTCAGGGAAGTCATCTGAAATGACACGACATCAATATGAAAGTCTGAGTTGAGTTACAATGAAGATTTAGTGTCCTAGTTGGTTATGGAGAAATAAAAAAATAAAAATACCTGGCTTGACTTCCACCCATGTTGGAGCTGAACACATCATTCTGACTTATGCAGAGTGACAGAAAATGGTGCCGATTGTGTATAACCCTTTCCTGTGCACTGAACACTGCATGTTGCGTAAGTCAGATCTCAGAGGTGCTTAAGCTGCTTAGACTAGAAACGGTGAGTTCTTCGGTACTGTCCCTGACTTCACAGTTGCTTGGTGCCATGAAGGCAGGTCATGAGTGTGTATAGTTATACATATGCATAGTATCATCTAAAGGAACTTTTCTGATGACACTTAAGTATGTTTCTGCAAATCAGTCCAGTATCATAAAAGAGATTCATATTTATTTACACAGTGGAGGGCTGCATAGAGAAAGGAGCTCAGGTCCAAAAGAAGAATAGTTAAATCAATTCAGTCCAAGCTTATGAAGCTGTACTTCTTCCAACCCCAGAGCTAGCTTTTTGGTGCTTGCTTCAGGTTTCTGGTCTGCATCATGCTGTATGATATACGCGTGCTCTTGACTGTCTAGGAAAGTTAGATGGCAGAGAAGAAGAGGGCTTGAGAAGTTATGTTTTCATCTTGGTGCTCATCTCTATTTATGAATATAGTCAAGCGAATATATTTTTGGCTGACATAATGCATATTGTCCCAAAGTGCTCACAAATTTGAAAATCACTCCGTATTTCTTGTACTCTTTCTATTTCTTCAGGCAATAGAAAATGTAAAGGCTGGTTGCTACTGTTGTTTTGACAGTATTTTCACAATCATTAAAAATATTCTTTTTTTTTTTTCTTTTTTTTTTTTTTTTTTCTGTAATATACTCTCTTAGCAGACAGCAACAAAAAGAATAAGGCCCAGAAATACTATTCCCTCTCAGACTACTTCTCTCACACCCACCTATCTGGACCATTTGCTACTGCTGTCATCAATTACAGAGAAAGACTTGTTCAAAAAACTACTGTTGCATGACCATGAATAATTTAAAGTGATGTATTTGGATCTGGTGCCTTAGTGGAAATCTCTGTTTATGGAATTATGACAAAATTAGGGAAATACTAGCTTACCCAGAAAATCAAATTGCTATTTTAAGAGAAGTAAAGGCCTTATTTGATATCATAAGATTTCCTATTTCCATGTGAAGTGAATTGTATGATAAATACATAGAAGCTAGTATGTTTAAACACTCTGAACAAAACTCTGAAGTTAATGTCCAGTGTACTTGACAGGAAATCATCATGCATTTATTCACATTTTGATTCACAAGAGGTGATGAAGGCAAGAAAAATGCTTAGGAACAGTGAGAAATGGCAAACACACAGTTAACTAACATAGTTGATTTTAAGTATTAACAATAATGCCTTATATCTGACTAGTTCTTTTCCTCCTAGGCTTCCTACCATTCTTGATCTCAATGGGATTATTTCAAAGGTCATTCTTTAAAGGTCTTTCTTTAAAGGTAAAGATACATGCATATTTTTATAGGATATGGGCATAAAATAACAAGCTCCTAAAAGAAAGAATTAGCTTAGCTCTGTTGTCTAGAGTATGGACACTTACTAAGCTCAACATAAAACCATATTGATTAAATGCTTCATATTTTCTTAAGTATATAAAATGTAAGAAGTTTAAATCGAGAATGGTTCACAGGGTGTGTAACATCATACTGATAATTTTTGTAAGTATCCATCAAATGAATCAAAAGGTGTGTTTCATTAATTAACTAGCCAGACTTAGCCAGAGGCATCTTACTACACCTAGCAACAAATGTGGCAACAAAAATTTCCAATGGCAGCTTCCGATGCAAAGGCCTACCATTGCTAAATCAATTAAAACAAACAGAACTGACCTGCCAGCTCTGCAGTTCGTGAGTAGGCAACAGCCTTTCTAGAGAATGATCTGAAAGGACCTTTGAATGATATAATGCTACAGCTCAAGAGTTGTTTGCTTTCTAGATTTCATAGAGTATTTTTGTTTTGTGAAGTTTTCATTTCTTGCTATGCCTGGGAAAGTTTTATTGTTTAATTTAAAGAAAGAGAAGAATATTTGTTAAACTTAAAACTTCCAAACCTCTGCTAAATGCTTCAGACAGTTTGCTCACCAAAAGAACACAATAGTGAAAAGGCTCTTTCAATGAACAGAAGGATTTTGTTTGTTGTTGTTTTGTTCTGGGTTGGTTTTTTTTTAATTTTAAATTTTCTGACATTTTTATTTCTTTGTAACTGGCAGCAGGGCAATATGGCTAGGGTGACAACAGTAGGCTATCAGAGTTTATGTGACAGAAAGGTTAACACACATTTAACACTGCTAAAATTCTGGAAACCAAGCAATCTCTAACAGTACAGTGACAGAAAATAGTAAGAAATACATTAGTGATTCTTAACTCCAATATAGACCTTGCTATGTACTAAGACATTCTCACGCTCTTTAACAATTTCTTTAAGTGAAGTGACAGTCTAGCAAGACTTTCAAGTTCATGCATGATTTAAGAATAGGCCAATGGATGTCAATATGACAAGTTATGTACTTAAATCTATAGATATAATTTTACATATTGTTGGTATTACTGCAGTAATTGTTTTGTAATCAGTGCTACACCTCTTCTGTAGATGTTATTCTCAAAATTGTCATAACTGTCAAAGCCATGCTTGCCAAAATATGAAAACTTTGAGGAAAGACTAGAAAAATATTTTTTATGAGATAGAGATTTTCAGAAAATCGTGGAAAGATCCAAATAGTCACCAAAGTGTTATGATGGACGGATAAAGTACTGCAGGCAGATTAAATCACACTTCACGGAAAGACCTTTGTCACAGTTACTTTCACGTGAAGAAAAGCTTTCCATTGAAGCTCCATTGAGGTTTCCATTAAAGAAAGGGTTTCTTATCAGGCATTAATTCAGTTCTAATGTTAAAAGTGTCTACACAAGTTCCTCTACAGTAACTTGAAAATGTATATAATAAATCAACTGTAAAATATTTTACACTATGAACTTATGAAACAGTGTCACTACTTTTTAAATTCTCTAGTATGGCAAAAAGATGACAGAAAACAAAGCCCTGAAATGCTGACTTCATGATTAGGTTGGTTTTTTTTTTTTTTTTTTTTTAGCTTACTCTGTTTAGAGCGGACAGAAGTGCCATAGCTTGCTTCTGAATTGTACCCGCTTTGTGGGGGTTTTTGGTGGTGTGGGTGTGGTGTTTTGTTTTTGTTTTTTTTTTTTTTTTTTTATCTTTTCCTTTAATTTTCAGTGCATTTGTTTACATTTAACATGTTTTTTGTTTTCTTCTCCACAGCTAAAAAATATAAATAAGTAGATATTGAAAATCACAGAAAAGCAAAACCCAAAACAATTTAACGGATTAATAGATGACACTAATGAAGAATGTCCTGAAGTGCAAAGGTTCAGAAAAATTACTGAGACTTTGACTTTTAAGCTTGGGAAGTGCGGGTTAGATGAGAGGACTGGTTAAATGGCAAAGCTTATCATAGAATCATAGAAT
>KL274384.1:16479-28125 GCA_000699545.1 Podiceps cristatus | reverse complement strand
TGGGGTTAAACCACGACAGTCCTTTGTGGGGAGCTGCAATGGTGGCTGTGACCTTTCTTACATTTTCAAAATCAGAGGGGATCATTGAATGCTAGTAGAGGAGAACTTTCATTTTTAACATAGCATGTTTGATGAGAGGAGGTTTTCTAGGCAGGGATAAAGTCCTGGCAAACGCAAACAGCATAACTCAATGCCAAAGTCAGTAATCCTGATACAGAGGGTGTTTGCAGAGAAATTCCTTAAGCCTGACAAGAAACAGTTTTAGAAGAATGAATAGTTAAGGACTGGGCTTCCTTTCAGAAAATTCTGAGAAACAGTGTGACAGTTTAAAACAAAGGAAAACAACCAAAAGTATACAAACATATATTTGCAGTGTTGCTTCAATAGATTATTCAACCATGTAATGATCACAGTGATCTCTTTGGCTTTTATATTACTTAAAAGCCACAGGGATAGAAGGAAAAACAGATCTCCTACAAAGCTTCCATTAAGGGGGTTAGGATTTGGGGATTGCCTTTTTGAGATTTTCTTTTCCCTGCACGTGTGTGGTTTTGCATAACACAAAGCTCCACAAATAGTAAGATCTATGTGTGTATAAAATGTAAATCTGCTAAATGACTGTAACTTTTGTAACAAATCAAAACATTTAAATAGATTAGAATTCGAGAGTAATTAGGCCAGAAGAACCCTTGGGATGTGGTTGCTCTCACCCCTTGCTTAAAGCAGAGCCAACTTTGAAGTTACATCAAACTTTAATTTTAGGCTAGGTTGCTTAGGGTCATACAGAGCTGTGGTTTTAGTGTCTCCAGGGATGGAGATAGCCTGACATCTCTGGGAGACTTGTTTCACCATTGAAACTTTTTCCTAATATCTGATCAGAATATTGCCATTTTAACTTGTGACTGTTCTCACCTTTTGTTTTAACTTTGCACCTCTAAGGTCTTCATCCACTCTGCAACTTGCCTTTAAATAGCTGAAAATGGCAGTAAGATTGCCTCAATAATTATTTTCTGAACACTGGAAAAAAACGTCACTTTCAGTCTATTTTTCTATGTCCTCTGCCCCAGGCCCCTGAATATCTTGGTGACCCTGTGCTAGATTCACTCCAGTTTGTCTGTCTGGTGCTGGGGAGCTCAGAGCTGGACTAGAGTGCTCCAGGTGTGGTGTCACATGTGATGAATAGGAGAGGAATGTTATTCCATAAAACAAAGCTGCAGTAGTCTATTTTGTGACATCCAAGTCCCTGTTACTCTGCTGGGTCCAATGTAAGTTTCAGTTAGCAAACTATCTAAGGAAAACAAAATCTGCCCATAGAGCTTGGGGAGGTGTAACAACTACAGAAATCTGCCTGAGTTTTCTACAGGGGCTGTCATGAAGTGGAAGCAGATTCTGAATTAGAGAACAAACTTAAATTTTCTCCAAGATAGCATCTCTAGGAGATAACATTCTGAACATGCAGGTGGTTCCAGAAGCAGTGAAGGAACCTTTTGTCCTTAAGTTAACTATTTTTTTCCTCTTTATTTGATGGTGTTATTTGGGGCCCTTAGATATAAATTTGGACTATTCACATTTTTCTATCTTTCTGGATTTTCTGCAGATAATAAAAATAAACACAATAGAAATTATTCTGAAACAGACAGCTGTAAGACACATACATTTGCATTGTGCCTGTTTCCTCTGCAAATAAAATTACTATAGCTTGTGTATGTGTATATCTGTATGTATAAAATATAAAAAAGGAATGTTTGTGATAGAGAGTTTAATTGAGGTCTGAAAAGTATATATGTTACCATTTAGACTTGCATCTGATTTTATTCACCAGTTAGAAAATGATACTTATTGTCACATGATCATGTGCTGTATTTTATTGCCATATTTGTCACTTTTACAAATAAATATATAGTTTATTATGTTATCTAAATTTCCACTGTGGTTTCCTTACACTTTGTTTTCCAACCACCTATTATTTCTGTTGTGCATTACCATTGGTGGCAGCATTGTTATGCTGGTGTCTATTAAAAACCAAAGTGCATATCTTGTGGAGCTTATGGTGTATGTAAACAGGACATGCAAAATATGGCAGTGCTGTTAGACCTTTGTAATAGATATTGACATATGTTCTCATAGGAAGTAATTTTGTGTTAATGCCTTCACACTTGGCTTTGGACTAATAACCTGTGGATTCTGTCTTTTTCCTTTGATTCCATTTGTCTCTTTCATCACGTCTGGTGAGATTAGTTGTTTTGTTTTCAACATGTCTCTAATAAATAGGCACTCCATACCTACAGGCAGATTGGATGTAAGTGCATAGGTAGTGCTCCACTGACTACTTTCTGTTACTCAGATTAAAGAACAATGCCTTTAGAAAGTTGACAAGCTATTTAAAGCTATCATCCATATGATCATCTTTGTTATTGAAGTTTATCAAATTTTATAGTTAAACTAACAAATATTTTGGGTAACAAATGCCTAAATACATAACAAAAATATCTTCTTAGACCAGATTAGATGGGATTTTTATTAATTTATTTAAATAATCTCTGTACAGGTATAAAGGGACTACACAGCTGCATTGCCGATGCATAGCTCTGTGACTTGAGTCCTATTTCTGCTTGATTGCTCCAAGCAAAAAACATACAAGCTCTTCTCAATACAAAGCGCTGTGAATCAAAACAATTCCAAAGAGAAGCCCTATCAAGTGTAATGGTGGAATGATATGGGGCAATACAAAAAGGGAAGAAGACGTTTGAATGTTCTTGTAGATGGAGAAGAGTTGGAATAATCCTTTCCTTTTTTTTCTGCTGTGTTCGCGCAGTCTACCCCAAGCACTGCAACTGTTTAGCTTTAAATTACTAATGAATTTAAACAAGTTAATGCTCATCTGAACTGTAATCAGCAGTTAATTGACTGCTCATAATTTTTAATACATAGCTTTCTAAAAAAAATTGTGTTCTGCAACTTTTTCGTGCAGGTGGCCACCATAAAGAAGTGCTCCCAGTCCCTGACAACAGCACAGCTACGAGTTCAAGAACCTTTCGAAATCAGGCCTCCATTTCTGATGCTGGTTGTGCAGGGGTTGGGTTCTGTCAGGCAATGTGTATGACTGCATCAGGTTAGTACTTGATACTTGGTACAAGGCAGACCCTATACCATGGGAACATGGGCTGACCCATGATAGCACAATTGTCCCTAACTCCTTCCAGCAGGGAGAAAGCATGAATATGCATTTGAATTATATCCTACAACAGTAACTGCTGGTCTCTATAATGATGTAAAAAGAACCTTTCTACCTGATCCTGATCCTGAATTTTAACTTCATTAAGTGATGCATTTATAGTCAAATATTTTAAATAAAATATTCTCAGGGCAATCTTTGACAACTTAGAAAGGATCTGTAGGTGTAAAAGCTTTTTTTCAGTGCAGACAGTCATGACCGACACAAGTATGTGCCTTGACATGCTGTTCTTGTCACCATTCCCTAGGGTTTTTAGGGGTGTATTGCCCCTGGTTACAAGGCACGTAGCTTGCGTCGCTAAATGTTAGAGATGAGATAATTTTGATTATTTTTCAGCCGGTCTGATTGTTAAAAGAAATCCCTTTGAATCTGTATATTGGACCATAAATCTCATTCTTTCTCTGGACTACTAATAGTGTCACTTTGAGGCCTGAAAGCTAGACTAAATGAGGAGACTATTTTAATTTCTGTAATGATTTAAAAAACAGAACAGAAAATTAGAGGATTATGTAGTAATTTAGCCAAAACACAGATTTCACAATCATCTTATTTTCTGTAATACCCTTGACCAAATTGTCTTAGTTATTTTTATACAGTACCACAGTTAGGTGAAGTCACCTTTTGTGCAGTGAGTAAGAATTTAATCTGATTCTTATTTTGCTTATTCCTATAATGTAACTAGTCAACAGCTACATAGTTAAATTTACATTTTACAAAAAATTATAGGGAATGCTAAGAATTTCCAGCTCTCATATTTTTGAGAGAGATATGAATATTTTTCTTTAACACCTGAATTACTCCAATTGTTCTCAAGTATCAGTACATACTTCTCTGTATTACAAAGTAGTTATAGCTTTCCCTGGGACATTTTTAATTCTGAAAAGAGAGGTTAGATAAGATTTTAATTTTTTTTCCCTGGTTAGGCATAATACAATAATATTATGAATATCTATGACACCTGGGGCTATGCATAGTGATCTGTGGTACGTATAATTGAGCATATCCTCATAATTTTATTTAAAGATGATATGTTCCTTTTTATTTTCCTTTCTTTGGAAAATTAACTTTTTCAGAATCCATCCCAAAAGGCCGCATTCTCGGGGGTTTCAAGATACTGCTCTGCATAGCAAAAAGCTTCCAATTCTGCTGCTGCTTCATTGAAAACTCTTCTGGATCTGCAGAGGTGTACCACTATAAATAAAATTGCCTTCTGAACAGTGTGCATAGGTGCAGAAAGAACAGGATCTCATGCTGTGATTTGTGGTGATCTAAGGTTCTAATTTGCACATCAACTAGTAATTAGCATCAAACCATAATGTAGCACAAAAAAAAATCTCCAACAAATGAATTGCCAAGTCCAGTACAGCTTGCTTCTGTATGTGACTAGAGTAAGGGCCACTTCTGCTGCAGCATATCTATGTCAAGGGCTTGCACTTGTGTAGTTACCTCATTGAATCTAATCCTGCCCCCAAAGCTCAACAAAAGGTAGCCAGAAAGACCACTTGGTGTGTTAATGATTACTTTGTCTTGTCAGGGGCTTCTGTGGGTTTTAGGGGTTTCCAGGTTGTTGTGTGGGTTTTTTAAACTTTACTTAGGCATAAAAAATAGACTATGGGGAAAAACAGATCTTTTTGAAATTAAAATGAACTTCAATGAGGTGAGAAGGGGACCAAATTGAATCATGACACTTGTGTGTGTTCAGGTTTGCTCAACCGTAATTAAAAGTTCCTAACTGGTTTGCATTAGTTTTGGATGTAAGGCAGAAACTGCACATCTTTTCCTCACTATTTGTAATGCAGCGATGCCAATAATGTATTTAATTCAGTTTTCAGTTGGATATAATCCAAGGCCATGCTAGAGAACAATTAGAGGAAAGTCTTGTATGAATAAACTAGATTGCTGTTAACATTTCTATTATTACTTTCTGAAAGATTTCAATTACTTCATCTCCTTCATTCAAGCTACCTCTGTAAAGGTCAGAAAAAAAGTTTTTGCGGGGAGGAAGGTTGTCTTTTGGGTTTTTTGGACAGGAATTTCATCTTAATGACAAATGGTTCTTTGCTGATAAGAGGGGGAAAAAAGAATTAATGGTTCAATTAGGGATGAACAAATGCTTCCAGGAAGAAAACCAGAGTTTGTCCAATTTAGGTGCCTTGTATTATCTGAATAGAACTTCAATGATTGCTTCAGTGCTGTTAATGCTAAATTCCATGCTTAAGTTTCTGAAACCTTCAGTGGGATATTTTGACTACACTGGCCTTCATTCAGCACTTACTATTGCATTCTCTCTCAGCCTCTAGATTTTTGGATTTGTTAGGTGATGTTTATTAAGACTATCAACACCATTCCAGAATCTTGAGGATTTGATCCCATTTAGCTTGTCCCATTTTTTTTTTTTTTTTTGTATGGCAAGAGATGTTCACCATCATATTCCTTCCACTGGCCTGTGTCTTTGTCAGCAAAGTGTGGGAAATGCCAACTAGACCTGATATACTTGCCATTAAGTTCCACACTGAATTATGCTGCCCCTGTTCATTTAAAGTAACAGCAGTTTCTTCACCTTTTCTGTGGTTTTTTTTTTTTTTGGTGGTGTTTTGTTTTTGGTTTTGGTTTGGTGGTTTTTTTTTTTTGGAGGGGGTTGAGATGGAATTTTTCTGATAATATGGAAGGGTTTATGTTACTGTCCCCTCTTGACAGTATAGAACGGAAATTGAAATGCAGGGAATTTCTCACACTCAAAGTATTAGCATATCCAGTCACCGTTCCTAAGGCCAAAGAGACAGTCACAGCAAACTTATATTTAAATGAGGAGTAGTTTTGAATGTTTACCCAGGTGTGGAGTTGGGTTTGAATTGGCCCATTGATGGAGCTACTTTGTGAAGTTGGATAGTCCCTAGGAAGATGGTTTTTAGACCAAGGTTTTCAAACAACCTATTTTCCATGTTCTACTGTAAACATTGTAGGTGTGACTTATCTATTATAGCCATAAAAATGTCTAATCTAAACAAATTGCTTAGGATCCTTTTAGTCCGTAAAAACCTTATAGGAAGTAATCAGTCCCTTTTTAACATATGTGAAGCACATTGCCTAAGAAAGATCTATTTGTCTTCATGTACTACAGAAGAGAAACCGGGTGGCCATCTTTGACTAGATTTTAAGGTGGGCAGAGTGGATGCTCTCCTGTGTGATGTGGGCATCTACCTTAATCTTGTCTGTGCTATTGAAAGTTGTTTTAAATGTTTATCTTTTGTTTCATTGTTAGCATGAGTCCTTAAGTTCCATCATAGTAAAATACTATATCATTATCGATTTTAGGGAAATAATGTTCTATACGTTCAGATTGTTTGTTGGGGTTTTTTTGTGCTCTTTCAACTCAATTTGCAATTCAGGGCAAACCTGCTAAAGAATAACAAGTAAGCTTTCCTTATATTTGGTCTCTCCTTAAATACTGAAAAAAAGACTTTTCGTATGAAGTATAAGGTTATTACTTGTCTTGAAACTTTAAAATACCTTTCTGTTAAATAACCTTTCTGTTAAACCTAGGGTGTAATATGTTTTGCAGAATTGCTATTTTATTGAATTTCACATAAAGATAGAGTGGAAGAATTCTATTGTTTAGTAGTGCTAAAATACGGATTTTTTTTTTTTTTTCTTCCAGCTCTGAGTGTTTGTAAAATACTATATACTAAAAGTGTCATGTCTGCTGAAAGATAGTTCTAAGGCACCACGACTGTTACTTTTAATCCTCAAAATAGGTATTAATTTAGAATAAAAAAATACAGAATTTGTTGTGTAAACTACATAGTTTTACAGCTGGTGAGACTGATAGAGACAGCTGAGTCAACTTGCTGTGTTCTCACATCAGTAATATGCTGTTGCAACTTTGTTTTTCTGTGTAAAGGATACAATTCTGAGACTTTTTTACATCTGTGTATGTTTTTTTTCAGGACTAGTATTACGGGTTTATCATGAATGCAGACCCTAATTTAGGATCCTTCTTTGAGTTCTCACCAAGATAAACCTATCTTGTCAGTCATCTAGACAGATGTAGGGATTAGCCACTTAATCTACTTAGAGCACTTGGTTAAATTCTTTGCAGTTGTACCTGTCTATTCATGTTTAAATCTGTGTTGTTGCAACTCTGTTAATGGCATTCAAGTTAGCCAGATGAAATCTGTTCTGGATGTCTGCATGCACCACAAACAGATCCATTTGCAGAGTGATTGCCCTAAATTACGGCAGTCTCTTAGAGCTCTTTGTGGACTATTCTGCTCCTGCACACAATGTGAATTTTTCAAGGCTCTCACTCATTCAGTCTCTCTCTCTCTCCCTGATTTGTCTGAGAGCAATTCAAAGCTGGAGGCTAACTTTAGATGTTCTATATTATCCTTAGGGGAGCCTAGAGAGTTAGATCTCCCTTAGCTAAAGTTGATCTTTGTGAACCTACTCCTTTTGCATAGAATTTGGCAAAACATATTCAGTATCAATTTGAACTGCACTTACTTCCACAGGAGTAGCTGACTTATTTAACATTCATATATGAAGCTGTACTTGCAAGGAGGTTATTTCAGTTTAGGTGACTCAGTCTTTTCAAGAATTCAGATAAACTTTATTTCAAGTAGATACCTTTAGTCTCTTCTGGTCATTTTTAACAATTGAATCATACTTAACTAGAATCAGCCCACATTGTTCTTATACATTTGGCAGCAAAATCTGTCTATTGTTTTTCTATCATTCTTTCACTAGGAACTTTTCAAATAAGGACAGTTCACCTTTATCATTGGGCAGGAAAAATTTATTAGGAAAGGGAATTTATTAAACAATTGTCATGTACATTTTAAGAGTTGAAGTGAAGGTACTTTGGTCGTATATAGTACCTATGACTTTGCAAGCTGTTTGTTCACTTCTTCCTCCTTGTAATCAATTTATTGCCTGAAGGACTATCACCTTGTGACTCATTTACATGAAGAAGTGACCACCTCAGATGCCCACTGCTAAACCTTTCTCTCAGATTTGCTATGTTAAATTCCTTTAGAGCTTCTCCTGAACTTGGTTCTCATAAAATGCTTCAGGTTAAATGGTTGTAACTCCACCCCCTAAAGTAATTCACTTTTTAAACCATATTGGAGAGCAATTACATATGCATGCTGATAACCTCTACTTATGGCAGCACTATATGAAGATGAGGGTAGAAACCTCCCCACTCTTGCTGTGTTGTAGGTAGAGTAGCTCACAGCTTTAATTTATAAGCACTTAAATTTGAGTGACTGTATAATAGATATTTGTATATATATTTATTGTACTTACATATTTGGGAGCAATATTGGTTGTGTCATATTCTCTTGTTATATTCATGCCAGTAGGTGTAAAGCAGGTTAGAAACCATTGAATTATTCCCTTTTAAACTTAATTTTCAAAGTATTTTTTTGAAGTAAGGAGGTGGTGTAAAGGTGTCCTTTGGCAATTGCTGGGGAGAGAAAGAGTCAAATTCATGAATACTGGAAATCATTGTATAGTCAAAGAAAAACTATTGTTATTCCTTAACTGAGAGACTGTGTGCTTTGCAAAAGAGCAGGTATTTAGGGCAAACATTAGATCGATAATGTATCGATGATTGATATAGATGCATTGACCTTGGTTGGCTGCTATAAACTTGATGTCTTTTTCTGTCCATAATGTATGAGCAAATCATATAAAAAAATCATTTATTGTTCATTAAAAATGGGAGCTTCTTATTTCAAGTAGTTAGTGCTTGCACCAAAATTTAGAGTAACCTATGTTCAAACTTGGGATAGGGAAATAATCTTTCCCAGAAAAAATTCCCTTAATATGTAGGGATTGATCAATAAAAGTCTAGAATAATGCACTACATATTATAGTACATCTTAATGACACAAAATACTTAAAGTGGTAAAATCAGACTTAGAATTGCTATTGAAAAACAGTGGAGGCTAGCTGAAGAAATGTCTGTAAAAGTTTGGATTCTCTTACCTGTTCTGCTTTAAAATTATGAGTAGTCTTCTGTTCTCCAGTTCTTTTTTTTATTTACTCTTATATCTATTTATTTAGTCTCCCATCTCTATCTACTGCTAGAAAGGTTTTTCTTTAGCCGTTTGTATTTGGTGCAGTGGGGCTTGAAGATGATGAAAGAAGCAGGTAGGAAATAAGTATTGATTTAACATTGTGCTTGCTGGCTGTTTGGCATTCTCTGAGAACATATTACATTATTCTGAGTTAATAATCAATTAGTAATAAGATTTTCATAATCTAGTAATAGCTGCAATAAAGGACAATTTACTGACCCAAGTATTGTTGGCTATAATAGCACATGCAGCATTGCTTTTGGCCACCATTGAATATTCCCTGGAATTCATCTTGTTGGTAATGAAAATGGCATTGACTATACTTAGTAAATCTTACTGCATAAAAATCAGCAACTGTCCTGCCTAAAAATAAACCAGAAAAATAATAAGCACAATTAGTTTTCTTCTTTCCTTTTGTTATTAGAGACTTCAGTAAAATAAGATGGTAGGTAGGTTGGAAAATAGACCTCAGAAAGCTTTTGTCAAGTTGGGGCAACTTAGCTTGCATAAGTAGGGTAGAAAATTCTACCACTCTGGTGAGGTGGAGTGATGTCAAGATGTGGAAGGCAAAGGAAAATGAAGTTCTATTCGTTTTCAAGACTTTACTAGTAAATTCCTCACTCAGTCAAGGTGATTTAGAGATTCAGCTCTCAGGCGAACACCATAACCTATAGGCTTTCAAGTCACTTCCTCCCCATTCCTTATGAAATGTTCAGCATACAGAGAGAATTCAAAATTTATTGCATGTAAAAGTAGACCTGTTCATCTGAGGCAGTTTCCACATTTCACATAATCAAGCAGTTACAATATAGGTGCAACTAGATTGTAATTACTTGCTCTTTCTTCTCTTTCTCTTACTGAGAAAAAACTGATGTCTATTTTTCCACAAGTTAAGTAACATTTTATCACTCAGTAAACATCTATAAATTGTTCAAACTGTTATTTCTAATAATTAAATCACAATCTCTGATTTGTAATTAAGTTGCTATGATTCCTTATTGACATGAAGCTTTTCACTAATTTGAAATTATAATAATTTTTATGCATCTTAACTTTTTACATACTTAGAGGGACTCCAAACTCTGATACTGATACATGCGGTAAGCAGCCATGAAACTGTATGCTGCCAATTCAAATTTTAATAAGAAATCCTTACCCTTCTCTATACTGTTATGTCAAATTATAGTTTCAGGTGTTGTAAGTAGAAATCTTTTTTTTTCCCGTTGTTTTTCTATTTAAGAGAATTACTAGATCTGTATCTTGAACATTGATTGTTCAGCCCCGGTGAGTTCTGTCATTATTCTAGCACTGAATGAGGTCTTGGAACTAAAGCATTCTGACACTTTGACCTGCTTTCTTGCACAGCTATTTCATGTCATCACAGAAAGTTTTTCAAACTGTTGTGCTGCAGTATGTTTAATGCTTTTTTGCCCCCAAAAAACCACTTATATTTTATTGTTGAGGTGTATGGTCAATTAAATGTGTGAAAGATGTTTATAACTTTTACAGAGATTTATTAGGTGATGGAATACCAGAGAGACATGCTTGATTTTCCTTGTATAGTGCAAGATCTTTGTCAAGCACATTTTACAAGTATTTGATGCTTCAGCTTGGCTGGAAACAAATCAGAAACATATTCTGAATAGTTAAGGACCATGTTCTATTCCACCCATTACTTATTCCTGGAGAAATCTGCCTAGGTTGTTAAGGAAGTAGAATTCTTGTATTAAAGGTGATAGTTACTGAGATCAACAGAAACTTCTTTCCTTCCTCTAGTTATATACCTTCTGCATTCTGTGAACAGTGTCTTTCCTTCTCATCTTCTAGAAACCTTTTGTTTCACAGAATTTAATGATTTCCCCTCAAGTGTAGGTGCAGGCATTATTTTTAATCGATCATTTTGGTGACTGTTTTACAGCATGAATTCACAACTATCATCAGAAGCGGAGAGAAAGTGGATTGTAGTGTGTTGGTGGGAAATGGTGACTAGGGACTGGATGTTACATTGGTCTTGTTGTCAGAGCAAATGTGCAGAGAATGGTGACCCTATATCTAAGAAGCTGAGCCCTGAAATCTTTAACAGTAGGATTATTAACACTGAAATGTTTTAAAATGTCTGCAAAGCTCACCTATTGTACCATTTCAGTGTTGGTAAATTTAAGTCAGGGGCATGAGGAATTTATTGAAGTCTCACAAAATCTATTCTCTTTAGGAAACAAAATTGTTCCCGGTAAAGTGATTAAAAATACTTTCCAAATAGTTTGTGCCATTTTGATTTTAAGTAATTATCTAATTTATTAAAAAAAAAAAAAAAAAAAAAAAAAAAAA
>KL274384.1:0-14621 GCA_000699545.1 Podiceps cristatus | reverse complement strand
TGGTTTCTTGTTTGGTTCGCTTTCTGTTCATGTTCCCTTCTTGTTACCTTTTTTCTGTTCTATTTCGTTCGGGCCTGTGTGTTCGGCTGTTTGTTCCCTCGCGCTTTCTCTGGAACTTGCTGTTCTGGGATGGCTGGGGTGGAATATCCCTGCTCCCCGACTGCTGCTCAGGACAGGCATTATCGGTCACCAGATGGTGAGAAATTGTACATTGTTCATTTTATATATTCTTTTTTTCCTTGTATATTATTATTATAATTAATACATTTTTATTGTTTTCTTTGTTGTCCTGGTAAATGGTTCTATCTCAGCCCACGAGCTCTCTCTCTCCGATTCTTCTTCTCACCCCATCAGAGAGGGCAGGGGTGAGCAAGCGGCTGCATGGTCTGGTTACCTTTCAGGGTTAAACTACAACACCACCTGAATTCAAATCCTTTGACACAAACCATCAAAGGACAAAAGAGTAAATGCAGGGATGTGACTGAAGCTCAAAAGACACGTTTTTTTTGTTTATGTTTTTGGTTTTTTTAAAAAAAAGAGACTTAATTTCCTGGGTTTTGTTGACCTTCCTCATAAACAACAATGTTTAGAATTTGGGAATTTGCCAACAGAATTCAGGTATAGAGAGTGCCTGCACTCTGTGAGATATTTTACTACCACTGAAGTAAAGAGCAAGTAATAAATTACAACTGATGCACCACTTGCAAAAAATTGCTTTGGGTTTAGATACCAGCTTTCCATTCCCAGATTAAGTAACTGATCAGGTCTTCCTTTTTCTCTTGCCACCCTTTTTCTGTTTGTTGCCCTTTCCCTTTTTTCTAATTTGACACAGTGGGTGGTTGGGGCCTTTGTTTATGTTGGCTTGTTTCAGAAAATTAATTTACCTTAACATCCTTTGAATCTGCTTGAGATAAAGACCTAATTAATCTGAACATGAAGGCGAGTATAATGCTAAGGAAAATGGTAAATTTGTGTTTAGGAGTATTGGCTTTTTTGTGTCTTATTTCAATGCATTTCTAATTCACATTTTAAAAGATTATGAATTAATGGTTTGGACTGACAGCCTATTTATATGCAGATCTATTTCAATTGTTTCATGAAAATTCACACTTGGAATTTGTATGGATTTTACTGTAGGTTAAATTCAATAGAACTAATTGATATTTTTCCTTCACAGAATCAACCCTCTTGTTTTCAAGAGTGTTAAATACTATGACTGCTATCCTTTTGACACCAAGCTGTGGAATTACCTTGACAGTAAATAAAAGCGGCATAATGTAAAAATGCAAAGGATATGGTTTCTAAGGAAAGCTGACTACATTAAAATGGTAGATGTTTTGTCTATCAAGCAGCTACCTTGTAGGTTTCTGAAGAGCTGTAAAGAATAATCAAAAGGCCATTATCAGTTTATGGAACAGAAATTTCAGAACTTAATTTTTATAGTAGTCTTTAATCCAGCTATGTTCCCTTAACTAAAATCTATTGCATAAGGCACTGGAAGATTTCAAAGTGTTTCCTATTCAGCAGACCATTGTAGCCTAGATTCAGCAAAGCTTATCAATCTGTGAACACAAATATGCCTGTGTATGTCTTTTACTAGATGAGAAAATACTTCATCGTATACACGGATTCTTTACTAATATTATAGCTTTTATCAGTAGTTTAAAGTGCTGGCAAACTGAAACATATTATGAGGTTGAAAGAGCCCAAATGCAAACTCTCTATCTATTCAGTGGCGGAGCTTTGAGGATTTAAGAATCTCTATCCGTTGAATTTGTTATCTGATTTTTAGCTTCGTAAGTGGAACAGGCAAAAATTTTCTACCCACTGGGATGTTTGTAATCCCATTTCTAATAATCAGGAAAAAAATGTAAGCTGCATATTTTGAATACCATGTTGATAAGCATTTCAAGAGGATGATTCGACTCATACATTGAACTGGATTATCTGCAAAAGATTTCCCTGTCAAAGAAACATTTTCCTTATGAGAAGTTTTTCTGTGCTGCTATGCCATTGAAATTGTTTTAAAATGTTTTTGTGTGTGTGTGTCTGACAGTGTACTCCTGCAAATGCCATAACATCCATCATGTAAGAAATTATTACTTTTTTCCATTTTCTAATTTACATGTTCGAAGCTGCACACAGTAATAATCCAATAGAAGAATTACTTTAGTACAAATGGTCTTTTCTGTACTGTTACTCCCGTCAACAGTGCACTATTCTTTAGTTTATTGAATAGCTGATAAAAATGGTGTGCTGTGTGTTTGAAAGAAGCAGGAAAAAAAAGGGACTTACTTGATCTTTGCCAATTTTTTCCACTTTTACAAAAACTCTTCAGACTTAAGATGTATGATTAGCTAAAACTGCCTTTTCTTTATGGTTCATTCAATAAGATATTTCCACATATATGGAAAACACATGAAATTCAGAATTGTGAAAGATGCAGCCTTATAACTGAGTACAATAACCAACATTTAGAACTATATCTTGGTGCTGGTGTTTCATCAAGTTTTGATATAAAATTCAAAACATTCTAAATCATTTCCTTGAGGGGAAAAAAAACAAAAAACCAAACAACAAAAAAAAAAAAAACCCCAAATGTATTATTCTTGCCAATTCAATTTGTTAGGGACTTAATTATTACAACTGATCATCTCTTGAAATGGTAAGTAAGGCCTGATTTGAACTAACTTTTCTAAATAACTGCAAATACAAACCTGGTCCATAATACCTAAATTTTATTAGGTACAAATTTAAAGGAGGAAATGTCTTCATAAACTGGCACACTAAAATTTTGGATTTAATTCTTTGCTCTTTAGAGAGAGCAGGACACCTGGCTGTGATAGAGGTGTCTGAGCAGGTGCCTGCAGATCCAGAATTACTGTTCCAGCTGAGAAGCTCTACCGCACGCTCGGTTGGAAGGCCATGGGGATGGAGCTGGCAGTTAGAATAAAGGCAGAGATGGATAAACTTTTCCAAGTCTTATCAAGGAGCTTTGATGTAGGAGATGGGGGAAGTACAGAATAGATTTGAAGGGAGATGGCAATAGAAAAATGTCATTAATCTAAGATGATAGAGAAGGAGAGGAGAGCTGTATTGGGCAAGCTGAAAAATAACCTGAATAGATGATGATTTTTCTGGCTGTTTCAGGAGGGAGCAGGTTTTTCAAGAAAATGCATGAATTTCTGAAAAGGACTTGGAAGGTCTGGAATGACTTGCCTGTCCAGGTTTCCCAGTTAATACAGAATAAATCATGTTTAGTTGTTCATCTCTTTTACTTCTTTTCCCATGCTACCAATGTAGGAATTCTTATTCAACAGCTTGGAAATATCCTTGTATCAGAAAGGAGGGAACCTCTCTGAAACCTGTGTTATCTCAACATTTTTCTTATCTTTAAGAAGCACTATTTTTAAAAAGATGTATCTTACATGTATGATAATATAATAATGCTATTTGCTACTTAAAATGTGTGATTCAAAAAGATCCTCCAACACATTTATTACAATATAGTAATGCTATTTACTACTTAAAATGTGTGATTTGAAAACATGTCCCAACACATTTGTCTGTAATTTTTTTTTAAATATATTCCAATACTGAGTTACTATATAAAAACCTAATACAAATTAAAAGTAAAAAAACCAAACCAAACCAAAACAGGATTGTTCCTTTGAAAATTCAATTTATACCCTTATTTAAATGAAACAGCAGTAACAACATAGAATTCTTAAGCCTGTAAGTGTCAAAATACATGTTTCTATTCAATCTTAAGTCTACTTTAAAAATATTTTCAAGTAATTTATGACTTCTCAGTTGAAGCATCATGCTTAACTGGCTTACATAGAGCAGAATACTTAAGCAGCAAATCCGAAGACATCAGTCACTATTACCAGTTAATGTCCTAGTTATATAAAAAGAATTTACAAGAAGGAGATACTACATTTCTTTTAGCAGTTATATATACATTAGCACATCAAAGTTTTTCAGCTTCACTGAATAAGAGTAAGAAAGTTGCCAAGGAAGATATGGCAAATTGCCTGAAATTTCAGCATACAGTAAAACAATAGTAAAAAGTATGCGAAGGTCAATATAACATCTTTGATGAGAAAGATCTAATTTCTTTTGTGTTTTTCAGTTTTTCTAGTCATAACTTTTTCTTCCTTTTTTCTTTTTTTTTTTTTTTTTCTTTCCTTTTTTCATGGCAATCCTACAAGGATGAAATGAAACCAGGTAAAATTCCCTCCCCTTATCCTCGTGATATTGATGACAAAGGCTTTCTCCAAACACTACACAATACAGCTTTGGGTAGAAGAAAAAGAGTACTGTACTCTATAGAAGTAAGAATCCACAGCAGGATGCAATCAAAAGACAGTATGAACTTGATCAGAAACAAAAAAAAATAAGGAGCTGTGATTCAGTGGTGGGGTTTGTGGGTTTTTTGGTTTTGGTTTTTTTTTTTGGTTTTTTTTTTGGTTAGAAGAGTTAAGGAGCAAGTCACACTGTTAGCATAAAGAGCAGCAGTGCTCTCCCTGAATAAGTATCTTGGATAAAAAAGTGTTCAGTACTCTTTCCAACAAAGAATGGAGGTGGATAACAAAAGAGACAGAGAACACCTTACCTTACCTGATATTTAACAGTGTTTCTAAATTCAGTTCGCAAAGTTCAGTGCTTCTATTTCTCTGGATGCCAAAAATACTAAGAATTTGTTCTTTGATTCAACTGCTGCCATCAGCAGCTTGTGTGTTTTTGGTACGATTGAGAAATACCATTTAGGGCATGAAAGTCAGTAAGACTTAGGGCAACGGGCACAAGGAAGGCAGCCTGCAGTGTGATGGAGCCTTTGTCACTTATGTAGACTAAAAGACTAATATTAATCTGATATAAATTACAGTCTGCCTGTATGCCTTCTACTTATTTTGCTGTCATACTTGTTTTAAATTATTAAATTCAGAGGTTGGAAAAAATAGGCTAAATAGCAGGCTGTTCATAGCAGTGAAATACATAATAAGCACAGGACAGTACAAGGTTAGGGAGGTAACAGAACTAAGGAAAATCTTTAGTTTACTAGCTGGCAAAATGGAATTACTTCATCCTGAGTTGGACCAGATATGAAAATCCCTTTTCCAAGGATGTGGCCTGCTTGTACATCTTAGTAATAAACTCCTGAAAGCAGACATCAGGTTGATTTTGTAATTTATTTTCCTTTAGTGTATTTTTAAAGGTGTTCGTTGGTTTCTAGCTTCAGTTTGCTTTGTCTTGAACAAGACACTTGTAGAAATGATGCAGTCACTCTTTTCCTGTACCTGCCACAGATGATGCTGGAAATTTTCTCTATCCTAAATAAAAGGTATAAAACTTAAACATGCGACTTTGAATGAAGAACAGCTTGATCTGATGAAGAAGCATGATCCTGTGGCTAAAGAGTTTAGGACACTGTGCTTCTATGGAATAAACTTGGTTTCTATTTTCTGAGATCCTCTGTATGCAGAGTGTCCTCATCTTATGCTTATGATTATCATATTACCTTTCATGTCCTGGTACAGCATATATTTCCACTACAGGAACATACCTTACTGCTAAAGGCATATTGTGAATGGAAGTGACTATGTATCATAACCAAGCTCTATATCATTCTGCTACTTTGCATGTATTGCAGAAATAATGATGAATTTGAGAGATATCCAATACTTCGTCTCTATCAAAGTTAAGGTTTATTTGCGTAACTATTCTGAAAAATAATGCAAGTCTTTCTAATTTATGAAAACTTTTTATTTATGTCAATATTCACATGCATCTTAAATCTTTGCCATGATCATAGAATCATAGAATCATAGAATAATCCAGGCTGGAAGGGACCTCTAAAGCTCATCTAGTCCACCCCCCCTGCCATGAGCAGGGCCATCTGCAACTACATCAGGTTGCTCAGACCCACATCCAGATAAATTAATGTAGAGCGGGATAATGGAGCAATCTATGAACTGTGCAGAATATCACAATGTTTTGGGTAGCCAGGTTTGTACATGTCAGGTATGACAAAGTATCATCTCATTATGAACTGATAAAGATGACTTGACATCACCTTGACTTTTGCAAGAACTTTAAAATAAAGCAAAGTCATGTATGAGAACTGGTGACTGAAATACTATTTATTGAGGCCCCACCTGGAGTCCTGTGTCCAGATCTGGGGCCCGCAGTACAAGAAAGATGTAGAACTGTTGGAGAGGGTTCAGAGGAGGCCACGAAGACGATTAGAGGGCTGGAGCACCTCCCCTACGAAGAGAGGCTGAGGGAGCTGGGCTTGTTCAGCCTAGAGAAGAGAAGGCTACGGGGGGACCTCACTGCAGCCTTCCAGTACCTGAAGGGAGCGTACAAACAGGAGGGGAATCAACTTTTTAAAAGGGTAGAAAATGGCAGGACAAGGGGGAATGGATTGAAGCTTTTTTACAGAGAGAGTGGTGAGGTGCTGGAACAGGCTGCCCAGAGAGGTGGTGGATGCCCCATGCCTGGAGGTGTTCAAGGATGGGGCCCTGGGCAACCTGATCTGGGTAATGGTGTCCCTGCTCACTGCAGGGGGTTGGACTAGATGGGCTCTAGGGGTCCCTTCCAACCCAAAACATTCTGTGATTCTATGATTCTACGATTCTATGATTCTATGCATAAGAATAGGGATGGTTTGGTCTTGATTCAGGGAGAGCTGTTCTGAGTAGTTTTAGATAAATGGATGTAGCTTTTACAGACAACATTTTCTATTTTATTTTATTTTATTTTATTTTTGGTACATATGAACTTGATTCTACTATTTCCTTAGAAAACATATTTCAAATCTTGGTGTCTATTTTGGGGGAGATGGGGAAGGTGTGTGTCTCCTTCATGCAAGAAATACCATCCTTTGTGCCTTCTTAGTTTGAAAAAATTAAAACTAATTTGTGTTTAGACATTTAAGTTTACTTTGTACTATGTACACAAAAAACTGTGGAAAAATAATTTCATAAGCACACTAAAAGTTACAAGTTATGTTATGATAGAAATGCCAGTTCCCTAGTGTAATTGTGCCTATAAATAGATTGTTCAGTATCCTGGTGTTACATCCAGATGCTTTTCCTTTTGCCAGCTAATCTTGTAATACCTCTCACCTATCTTGACAATGATATCTGGAAGTTTTTAGCAAGATAGACTTCTGTTCAGTGTTCATTTTCTGTGTGTATGCTCTAATGAATACTGCTCCATAGCACGTCAAACTAAACATTTAAAATCACTATAGTCACTTGAATTCTTCTGTCCCATTTGACAAGAACATGAGCACAGTACATATGATTAAGCCTTAATATCTTTTTGAATACATAACTATTTTAGTCAAGTATAAAACCTGCTTTTTAATGAGGAATTCTTTGTCATTACATTTTCTTTCCTGTCTTCTGTGGAGTTCTAGACTAACCTTTCTTCTGTCCTTTTTAAGATGTTTTTCATATCAGTTAGAATCTGTTTTCTCTGTTAAGACTAGCTTGCCTAACAGTATTTTTGACAGTTTCAGCAATAAAATGTGAATGACTTTTTATAGGTGAAAAGTGGAAGCTACATCTGTGTAAGTAAAAACTGTCAGGCTCTTTCACAAAAAATACCTAAATCTAAGGGTTCCTGTGTCATTGCACATATTTTGAGCAGTTTTCTTCCTAGCAGATGCTGCATTTTCTATGTGTGACCTATAAGGTATTTAAAGGTTTTCTCAGTTTGCACACCGACTTTCCTTAATTTTAGTGGTGATTTCACATGCCAAGTCCTAAGTTAGCCAATGTCATGTGAAATCTCACTGCTCACGTGGTATTTAATGAGATTTGGATCAATATAAGCTTTCCAGAAAGAAACATATATAAGGTACCTAGTGGAAAAGTGGTAGATGCTTATAAATAAGGGTTGTAAAAGTAGTAGTAAGGTGAAAGAATGATGGGGGGGTGGGAAGAAAGAGAAGACTTACGAATTCATGAGAAAAGTCAAGTTACATCATCATTTACTCCGTGCCAACTCTTCTAAAGCTAGAGTGCTAAAACCCTTTTAGCTGAATCAAGTGCCTGATAATTGTCCTCAATAAAAAGTGAAGAGTTGAATTGTATGCTGTCATGACTAAACTGTACCATTTGAATTTGAATTCTTTTCTTTGTGGGTAGCTACAGAAACAAAAGAATCACCCTCCTAACAAATTTGGATAAAGCACTAAAAGTTCAGAGTACCAAGGCTCGGTTCAGACCACAGCAATGGGAGTCATTTGTTGAGTGTGTTGGTACCGACTTCTTAGTGAGGGAGAACAACCACAGTTACCTGCTGGGATTCGTGTTTTGCTGTAGACTTGTCCACATTCGGCTGATGGCTTGACCCTTCCGAGGGGATTGTTGCTTGGTGAATAGTTTTGCATTAAATTCCCCCACTTTCAAAGATTAAATCCAAAATTAAAAGCAAACTTTTAAGTCAGCCTTATTCTGCAGTCATGTTGTTTTTAGCTATGTGCTGCCAAATGAGAGGGCTGACACACCAAATATGTCAAATCCTGACTTTATCACCTGTATCAGTGTTGTGTAAAATTTATTAAGCCCTGTGGAAATAAAAATGCCTTTTTTTTTTTTTTTTTTTTTTTTTTTTCATTTGTATGCTTACCATCCTTTTGTAGCCTGGAAAGAGCAGAGTCAGGCTTCTGAGTTGTGTACTTGCTTTAACAGGCTTACATGTATGGCAGCTCAAAAAGCCGCTATGTCAGTTAATTCTGTAGATGCTTTCCGTAAATGTAAAATTTTCATTTTGATAGACATCCTAAGTCAAGGTAATGAAAGCTAATTTGATATTTATTAATGGTTTTTATGCTAAAATGCACCTTTGACACTAACAGCAAAATTGTGACAGATGGTTAAAATTGTTGAGTAATTATGTACAGATATCTCTGACTGTTACCATTTAGTTTCACTGCAAAAGTGTGCAGATATGTCAAAAAGTATAGTCCTTCAAAAGAAGCTTTTTGCAGTTGCAAGAAAGGATAGCCTTGTAATTGAGGTGCCGCCTGGGACCATAAAAGGTCTGTTTTGTCTTTTTTCCTGGCACTGCATCTGCTTTGAGAGTGACCTTTTGGGAATGTTCTGTAGTCCTTGTACCACGGTTCTTCACTTAACGTTGCATGTAGTATCCTGCGAACAGCTGTGGAATTTTTATAGCATCCAAAATGCAACTCACGTGGTTGCAGGGTACAAGTCCAAGGTTTCACAACTGAAAATTAGGCTCAGAGTGCAGAGCAGCAAGAGGGATTGCAGGGAACTGAGAGCAATGATTTGGTATTCCTGCCTCTTCTCTCTTCCTTACCTCAACTACTGTGACTCAGTTCACTTTGTTCTTGCGCTCTGCTCTGCCAGACCATGGATGTCATTGTTACCATGCTCCATTTTCACAGGCATACTGACATACAGTCTGAAATAGTGTTGAACCTAAATGAAGAGTCAGGAAATTCATGGCAAGTCTTCATGATCCTGTCTGTAGTTCTATAGATCAGCCTGTGTCTAGAAGACACATATACCAATATAACCAATATAACCACTGCTGCTTGCTTAGAAACCGATTTCTCATCCTTAGCAAATTCTTTGCCATATGTGGTTGTGAAGCTAATTACATGAAGCTACTGTTTTAAAACAGAGATCATGAGGTGTTTTTGCATTGCTAAGGTAAGCAACAATTTACATATATGAAGATTACCTAATTATTTAATGATTTTTGGAATTGTAAGTGTTAAAGGCTGATACAGAAACAGTAACAATTGGTTGTGTGCACAAGAATAATAGCTCTTTTACTAGGTGTGCTGACTTAGGATACTTTGTAATACTTCTGCAATATTTTGGATTGCACTACTGATGCAGAGCTTCCATAGCATTATCCCATATTCTGTTTTTATTCTCACCCTGAGTTCAGTTGCATTTCTTTTAAGACCTGAGAATTGATGCATTGCTTCCCAAAGAGATGTGAGACTTCTCTTCCTTCAAAGACTGGTTTTTTTTACAGCAATGCTTGAAGTAAAAAAGTTGAACTGGTAAGATTTGTCTTTTCCACAGTAATTAAAATCTTGAGGCCCTTATCATTTAAAACACCTGTGGACAGTGTTGAGAGACAGACATCTGTCCATGTATGCAGCACTGTATTGAAGAATGTTTTAAGGTAAAACAGAACAGACTCCAATACGTGTAGCAGTGTAACAGGTGGCATCACTTCTGTGCTGCGGGGAACAACTGCTGCCAGTGTGATGCTCCCTTGCTGCGTCCTAGAATAAATCTGTGTGGAGTTCAGAACAAGAACAGTGGCAACTCCTGTCTGCTGGACCCAAGCATACATACTATTTGGAGATGTTTATCCATATGTTATTCCTGGCAGAAAGTATTACCCTTTCTATGAGTATCCTTCCTTGCAAACTTCATTTTGTTAGTTTGGCCTGACTCGCAAAATAGTGGGAATGAAGGAAATGCTTTCTTCTGCAAAACAAAACCTGTATTTTTCTTATAGGGTCTTTTCAACAAGCTTTGAAGAACATTATTTGAAGCTGGGGGAGAGAAGTTTGCTGAATATCAGATCTGCAAACTGTCTCTTTACTTAAAAGGTCCAAGGTAATGTTGTACTATTTTCCTTTGAGGGCAGTGAATGGGCAGGAAGAAAAGGGGAGGGGTTGCAAATATAGTTAAATCATGCTTGACTGATTCTGTAATGGGGAAAAATATTAATATTTTGGGGTTGGATGCATATTTACATTCTGTCTGTAATTAAATAAACTATTTTCTAATACTACACTAATAACCACAAGTAAGTACTTCATGTGTATTTTTCAAATGCTAACATTTTGTTCAGGACCACAATTAAAAATATATAGATTAGAAAATAGTAGTGAGGAAGACAAAGAATGTAGACATATTTTACTAGAATTTCTTCTTGTATTTATCTAGTATATATTTATTATTTTGGGTTATGATTTTTGTGAATCACTAGCTGTAAAGATGAAAAAAAAAAAAAATCAATAGCACTGTTTTCTCTTATTGAATTTTTCCTTAGAAGCTTAACAGAAGGATTTAAGGCAAACTAAATGTCTAATATTACTGAAGTGATTTAATAACCTAAGAACTAAAAGGTCTTTCACCGAGTGTGACTTTCTCATAGCTTGGTCACTGACAAAGCAAATTAACCATCTTTTTCTTAATGTTGCAAAGGTAAGTTGTCTTGCTTTCCTTTGTTCTTTTTTTTGCTCCTTTCCCAGGGTGAGACTTCTTGCATAGTTCCATGTCTTAAATTTCAGCTTCTGCTGTTTCTACTGCTTTGCTGGGAAACTTGCCAGTACACATAAATCAAGGTTATGTCTTTGCTTGTTTCCTCATGCTGAACTCTCACAATAGCTCTGCAATGCAAAAGCTATAAAATGTTCTAATTCATGCCTTGTTTTTAGCAAGTTGGAAAACAGAAGCTTTAATCTGGATCTTCTCTATTGACAAAATTGTGGAGAATCTAGTCAGTTGTATGTGAAAGGGAGAGATATCTTTTTGTCTTGAAGTGAGTCCCATGAAACTATGAGTCATATTGGCTGTAGTGCCATCATTCTATAGAGTTATAGGGCCAGAGAAATCCATGCAGTGGAAGATTGCCCTGACACTGCCTCTGCTTCCCTTCAGTTCATCTCTTTAGGGAGGGAATCCTTGCAGAATGCTAGTGGCATTTTCAGAGATGACTCTTCCATGTTTTCCCTCATTTGCCCTGTTCATCTTGCCGATAAGGAAAAAGGCTAGAGCAGCCACTAGAATGGAGATAGGTGTTTATATTACTCCCTTGCTATCATGAGTCATTTGCTCTAGTACACATTTGTTTCCTGTTCTACCCTGAGGGGGAGAGAAAGATAATAAATGCTCTACTTGCCTGAGAAAACTAAAATGGAAAAAGTCTCTCTTACGTTGCCTCATTTGTTCTGCCAGCGTGCCACCAGCTTGTGGAAGAGAGGATGGGCAGAAACATTTAGTTTTCTCACTATTCTAATGAAAAGAGACATGAAAAAGTCACTTGACTAATTATTTATGGCCAAAAGCAAATTCAGTGACCTTGCTAGGTGAGACTTAAAGAGCCTGAACTGTTATATATGCATGGCTTGGTGCATCTGCCTCGTTCTGGAGCTTGCTTTCCCATGGCATTTTGAAAGAATCTATAGCAATGTTCTATTAATTTCTGCCTTTGAATATCTGCATTGCCTAAATTAAAATTAAAAAAAAAAAAAAAAAGACAGACTTGCACATTACCCATAATTGTAAGAAGTTACCAATTACTGGAATTGGCTCGTTGAAATGCTCTTCCATCTGAAGGATTCAGACATTCTTTCTATTCCAAAAGATTTTTTTCTTTGGAAAAAGAATTCTCTAAGCAGCGTTTGGCTGTTGGCAAAGATATTGCATTGTTATTACTGCCTTTAGCCACTGAGGTTTGCTGCATCTGTTTTAGCTAGAATCACATTTATATAAGTGGTCTATCAGTCATGCTTCTCCCCTGCACTCTCAGAAATGGAAATACTATTTCAAATAGCTATGAAATAGTCTACACCAACTGCATTCATTTCATAATATAAAATCCAAGGATTACCACATTGTCAGGTTTTACAATAAATAGAGTAGGTCCAGAGATTTTTAAGTGTTTCAACAGTTTGCAATTAATGTGCTGAGGGCTGTTTTTTGCAATGCAATAGATGCTGAGTGTTAGAATTTTAGGTGTTTCCATGTAACTTCAGCTTTGTCCTTTAGAATGAGCTTTAGTTTTCATTACAATACAATGAAAACATGAAACAGAAATAGTTTTCCCTGGTCACTTCCCAGAGATAGCAAAGGAGCTGGAAACAGGTTCCTTTGTTTCCTTCTCCCCAGAAATTCCCCTCCAGAACACAAACAGAAAAGAGAAGGGGGAAAATCATGGACACTGTTGTGTTGGGAACTGTCAGAATAGGTAACACCAGTGGTCCCTGCAGGTTATGCACACACCATATTTGGGGACTTACATTAGGCACTGTGGAGAAGTTGCAAGAAGTTTGATGACCAGAACTTAATTGGCAGTCAGACTCTGCAGTGATTTTTTTTGTACCCGAAGGACAATTTGTGCTCTGAATTGTAGTTTGAATGTTTGTACTGAAATTTGCCAGACTGTGTCTAAAGGAGCTAGATGCACCTTTGCAAAGCCCAGTGCTGGACAACTTTGACTGACCAAGCAAAAAATAAATACATGCTTTTCTTGTATATCTTATCACATATATGAGGAAACCCAGTCTGTGTGAGAGACAGGAAACCAGAAGTATTGTAACTGAGTTAATAGTTAGTACCGTGAAGTAGTTCATGGCAGTTTTGCCTCATCTCTGCACGTATAAGAGGCAGCAACAAAGGAGAACTATCCTGGCTTGCCTATACAGGAAGGTTAAATGGCCTTGTAGTTTGACAAATAGGATTGCTGTAGAATAGCTCTCCTTAGGTGAGCTCTGTGTGTGTGGCAAGACAGGTTTAGCCAACAAACCCAGAACTAATAAGGATCCCTGAAGTCTGTCCTGAAATAAGAGGGACTGCAGAAGACAGCCTCTACAAGGGCTGTGTTTGTGGCTGTGCACATTCAATCTGGTTCTGTATGAGAAAGGTGGGAAGGTCTGAAAGGAGAAAACTCCATTTTCTTGCTTAAAAAAATGTTCTTCTAGAATAATCCCAGGACAAGAACATTAGGGATGCTGTCAGTGAAGACAGAATTGGTTCAGTGACAGCTTGCAAAGAGGGTACACTGGAAGACACTAACAGCTTTTGACAAGGGTAGTTAAATAAATAAGTACTCGCACTGATTTTATTCACCTTCTAGTTGTGTGCTGAATACACTTGGAATCCAGACAGCAGGAAAGTAGGCTTGTAGCCTTCTGATGCTTATCCTTTCAAAGGGGTGAGAGAAAAAAACAATAGTCTGACTTCTGTTAAGCAGGAGTCAATATTGCTTATGTCAGGATTATGCATGAAAACCTCGATTTTATGAAAGTTGCTGATGTTATAAGCAGTATGTTACCTGTCTTTGCTTCAGGTATTTACATCCTGCTAATAATTATGTTAATTTCATGTGTTGTGTACACTGTAACTCCTACCTATCTACCTACGCTTCATCCATTTCATGAATGAAATGAAATGACCCTGACCTTGAATTGTGAGCACAGAGCTGATTTTCAAATACTCATGGATACTTTATTGTAGCTAATCTTCAGACATGGAAAGAATCATAGAATCATAGAATGTTTTGGGTTGGAAGGGACCACTAGCGGTCATCTAGTCCAACCCCTTGCAGTGAGCAGGGGCACCATTACCCAGATCAGGTTGCTCAGAGCCCTGTCCAACCTGGTCTTAAAGGTTTCCAGGGATGGGGCCTCCACTACCTCTCTGGGCAACCCGTTCCAGTATTTCACCACCTTCATCGTAAAGATATTCTTCCTTATATCCAGTCTAAACCTACCCTGTTTCAGTTTAAAACCATTACCCCTTGCCCTATCACCGTCATCCCTACTGAAAAGATTTTCCTCATCTTTTCTGTAGGACCCCTTTAAGTACTGAAGGGCCGCAATCAGG
>JMFS01077938.1:0-11812 GCA_000699545.1 Podiceps cristatus | reverse complement strand
CCGCACCACTCAGCTTGGTGTCATCCGCAATTAATAAATTAATAAAATAAATAGATACACAAACACAGCTGCATTTGTGCCATTTCTAAAAGGTCAGAGGTGAGCCATCTAATATATATTCATATAGATATCAAACAACCCTCTGGGGATTTACTGCTTACACCTGAGGAAGCTAACGGTGGCAACAGCAGATAAATAACAAAAAGTCTATTATGTTTTTAAAAGCCCTTTAATTTTAATAATTGGTGTGCTATTAATAATAGAGGGAAGGACATTTTTAAAGCATTTATCTTGACATTTACCCTTATGATGCCTTGGTAATTTAAACATGTGGTTGTGATGAGGTAGAGTTCTAGCACAAGAAAGAGGGATATAATTTATATTCCAATTTCGTAGCTTTTACAATTCTGCCCTTCTGTTTTGAGGCATTACTAGAAGCTTTTCTAAGTGTATGGGTTATACCTCATCTTTTCTGAGTTTTAAGCCACTCAAAACAATCAGAGAAAGAAACTGCTTTATGATTGCATTCTGTTGCAATTATATGCGTGATCAAAGCATTATTGAAATGAATTGAGGCTTTATGATTTTATTACTAATTCTTAGCACTTAAACCTGGACTCCTTTGAACAAGTCAGCATATTAACACAGAATGAGAAGACAATCCTAGCTAGCAAGGCAGAAATAAGCCCTTCATAGTTGTCATTTCAAACCCATAAAAGGCAGTAACTGCAACAAAAGGGGCCTGAATGACTCCAGCATTTCCCTGACAATGGGATATGAATCCTTTTGCTTATTGATATGTAATTTAAACTAATGGTGACTGTTCAAAATGAGCTGATGGGGTTCTTGTTGCAGTTCTGGGTCACAGTCCCAACTTTACGCTGTCCTTACCTCCCAGCTCTGCGGGCAGCCCAAGCTGCAGGATCAGCGACATGAGGGCAACGTGGACACGCGATTTCTTGAAGCATGGAAGTGCCTGAGGCCAGCTCGATCTGCCACTGCCCATGGCCCAGCATGTTTCAGGTGTCTGCCCTTATCACCAATGCAAACTGAGTACAACCACAGCCAGGTGAAGTGGCTGGACACTGCCAGCTTGGTGCATTTTGCATGGTGCCCCGCAAATCTACCAGCGATTTGCATGATGGAAGCCAGCAGCTCTCTGTGCTCTACACCTTTGCTCTATGCCTGGCCTTTTAGAGAAAATCTGGCAGCATTTCCATCGCAGGAGGATGTGCCGGTGCGTGAGTGGCTTCCTGCTGGGAGGC
Organism: Podiceps cristatus; assembly: GCA_000699545.1. NCBI lineage: Eukaryota > Metazoa > Chordata > Aves > Podicipediformes > Podicipedidae > Podiceps > Podiceps cristatus. The sequence goes on along the minus strand of JMFS01077938.1, from coordinate 10,547 downwards.
CCCTGGCACCCAGTGGTTAAAGCCCCTCAGCACAGAGGACAGTGATGAAGTGGGGTTTAGGCTGTGGAAAAGTGGAGGGGAAACAAGAAACTTTAGCAGACTAAAACCAGTTAAGCAGAGATGACAGGTTGTGTCACAGTGACGCTGGATTGTGCCTGCAGCTAACTGCAGTGGGCTGTGGTGCAGCAAGGCTTTGTAATGAGTATAGAATATGAGACCAATTAAATGTTTTTACAGCTGGTTTGTCGATACTGGCATCGCTGCACTCTCAGAGTTGATCCTTGAGGTCTCACTCAGTTCTGAAGCCCAAAGAGGCCAGAGGTCACCAAGACGGTGTGGGGCCCTGTTGATGTGCAGAAACTGCTCTCCTGTCAGTAATGGTTCCCAGTAATAGATCCTACTAACTACCTGCTAACTACTTGCTACCAAGGTAAGTTGCTCTGTTGGAAGAAATACACCATGCAACGGAACTAGATTGGAACTAGATGATCTTTAAGGTCCCCTCCAACCCAAACCACTCTATGACTCTATGAAACGTGCATGCTTGAGGCTTGCTGTTTTACATACCATGTCTTGAAGGAGCCCTTTCTGGCAGCTGTTGTCAGCCACAGTTAACCCATGAAGCTCTGCACGGTTGAGCTTTCCCTTGCTGCCTTCCTCTCCGTATGGTTGCTTGCACAGTGTGACAGTCGCCTTCAGTGGCCAAAAGGGAGAGCTGGGAGCCCATGCCGGTGCTGGCCTCTTCTGCGTTGTCTAGCCAAGGGGCTAGACATGCTGAGGGATACTGACATTCAAAAGGAGAGCAGGGAGGAAGAAATGTCCCCTTCAATGAGTTTTAAACTTTATATTTATCCTTTGCCAACTCTGTGGTTTATTTACTTTTTTGCTTTTATAAGAGAGAGCAAATCTCTTGGTTTTGTCCTGGGTAGCTTGCTCCTTCTGCCTTGCCAGAACTAACTCTGTTATGGTGTCAGGGTTGCAAATACCTCAAGGAAAATGTTTCAAAGCATGCTTCAATTTGCTTTATGAAGTCGAGTACAGTACCATCAATTTGAAATATGTTACAATGAATTTCCTGCCAGGAGTTCTGTGAGAACCAATTGTTGGTTGTTAGGTCTGGATGAGACCTTGGATAAAGTAAGTCATAAAAGCTTGGTATTATGCTTAGGCAAAATGCTTTCTTCTAGAAAACACCCAGCTTCTTTTCATCCCGATGACACTTTGCAGTTCGAACACATTCATAATCTCCTGAACTGGCACAGTCTGACCCTGCCTATCAAGTTTTATAGGGATCATCTTGCAGCAGGGGGGGAATAAAACTACCCTAGCTGAACTGTTAATGTGAAGTGCCTTCTTCACAACAGTGTTAGGCTGCTCGTTTCCCAGTTTTAATACCGACAAGCATCCATAGACTTACATAGTACATAGAGTATCTGTTAGCAGAGGCTTAGAGATCACATCTGTCAGCAGTGGTCTCAGTCCCCTTTGAAGAGTCCCATGTATCAACTATTCAAACTGAAAAGGCACTAGCTGCTTCAGCTGAGAGGCTGGGAGGAAGGAATACCGTCATCTGAAAGACGATTGAGGACTGACACCAAAGAGTACAAACCCAAGTATTAACTGCATGGTTTTGCTCCATTCTTTAAAAAAACATAACAAAAAACCCCCAAACCTGTCAGCATGACTACTCCCTAGTGAGCAGAGATAGGGCCAAACACCACAAGTGCAAAAAGGGTAGATCTTGATTCTACATTACCTGCACCTTGTTTAGCCACTGCAACAGACTGACAACGCACAGGGTGCACAGCCATGCAGTCAGGCCAACATTGCTAATCGTACCCATGATGTACCCAAATGGTCCTACCTTGCTCCCACTCTCACAAAATTAATGGGTTTCACCGACAGAAATAAATGTAGGAAATTTCAAGATGACTCTAACAGAGACAAGTCATTAGGGCAAGGATTTCCTGTCAGGTCCAGTGATCAATACAGAAGCTTTCCCCAATCACACAGACCAATCAATTTGTCTGAACTGCGGGAAAAACAAATACATGTCAAAATGCTAAATGCAGTTTTTATGCCTGCAAAGGTGTCTAAATCAATGCACTTCCAAAGGTTGCTGTCAAGTAGTCTCATTGGTATAGCTTTTCCATATTTTTAACTGTTTGGTGCTTTATTTCAAAAATGCAAACATACTTAGTGATTGCCTAATGCTTTCTGTCTGTAAATCTCAAACTTCCTCATGGAAGTAGATATAAATTGTCTCGCCCATCTTTCACCTGGGAGAAGTCCAAGGGCTTTGACAGGCAAGTTGTGACAAATCTTGCTATAGCGTCCAGAGAAATTAAAACTCCACTTCTCTCTCTCTCTAGAGGACAGAGCTTCCTCTGCAGCAGGATTGCCAGAAGAGCAGGTATGCCTGACGCCCTGGCATCCTGCTGCCATGCCTCTGGTCTAACTGGCTGAAGACATATACTTTGAAGCTAGTGCAGCAGCCTGCACCACAGCGGGTGCTGCAGAAGCAGGCTTTTCTCCAGCTGACTCTCCCAAGGAGGTGGGAGGTGCTGGCAGGCAGTAGGTGACTGTTTGGAAATCCCATACCCTGAAACTCTGCAGGGCTTACCCGCACGCTGGCCGGGGCACAGAGCTTTTCTCTTCGTCATCATATAGTCTACGTCCAGTTCAATCAACATATACTTGGTGTGCTATGCACTCTAATGCATTAATTTAGGAGCTAAGCCCTGCATCTTCTGATTTGGAAAAGGATAAGCAACTTTATTAATAGGAATTTGCTTTTCCTTATGAGCATTCGGATGCTGTTGACATTGTATCAGCTTCTCACCTTGTGACATGAACATATGGAAGTAAAGGAAAAAGGTACAAGCAATGCAGAGAAATTTTAGAGTGAATTTTAAAATTATATTATTATTGTTACATTACAGGCTTTTAGAATTCTTCCTAGAAGCTCTTTCAAATAAAGACAACACATTGTAAAATTGCTAGTACTGAGCAATTACAGTTCTCACATAGTGGAGGCCAGATTTATTTCCAGTCTTTAATGCTATGGTGTATTTAATTGCAGTGCAATAAAAATACAAGGAAATGTCATGGTTATTTTCCAGGCTCTCTAAAAACGAATTCCTTCTCAATCTGCATGATAACATCAGGTTTAATTTAGCCATTATTTCTGTGCCCTAAGGCTATGACTTTCCATATATTAATATATGGAAATATATTAATGCTTTCCATTGTGAAAGATATCCCTCCATTTTAGTGACATCAACAGGAAAAAGAGACAATAAATACCCCCATGTTAGTAGGACACTGTTCCTAGTAATAGGTATGTGAATAGCTCCTTAGAAGTGAAGAATTGGTACTATGTTATGCCATAAATATTCTTAGCAGAAATCTCTGCATGAAAGCTATATTAATAACAAAGCACACCTCATTCCTAAAGAAGTAAATAGTTTTGTTCCTGTATGCATATATTTAAAACAGCTACTTCAAGTTTTCTCAGAATTTCCAGAAGTTTTCGGGGGGGCGAGGGGGGGGAAGGGGGGAAGAAAGAAAAAAATAAAATAAAACAGAGGACTTTCCTCACCTTTTTGTTTGTTTGTTTTCAGCTTTGCCAGGCATTTTCCATCTCTGTTCCCTTGTGTTTTAACACCAAACATCATCATGGATGAGGTCTTTTGGGATACAGCAGGAGAACTTCTGGCGCAGGGATTTCTGGTGCTGAATATGCAACACCATCTTACAAGTTTCGTATGCATTTTACTTACCTTACCTAGTAAGAAACAAAAAGAGAGAACACAAAGTTCCTAACTTCTGACTGGCCATCTTTTATAAGCAAGTATCTCAGTACATAGACTACATACAGTTTAGAGGCTATGGACTATTATGTTTTCCATTCAGTGTATGAACTGTGAAAACCTTGGCTGTACCCATAAGTAATGAGAACCAACGTATTATTTTGTACCTGGGGTATTTTGGGGTATTATATACTTGGTGTATTGCCTTCACTAGCAGCCTTAAAAATAATCACAACTACCTGGAAAACACTACAGCGACAGAGTCCTTTTTCCTTTAGTCCAGTTGTTATAGCTGGAAAATATGGGCAAGATTTGTTCCCCACAAGCCCTTCTTCAGGACATTTGCATGTGGGATGTTTGAGTCAGAGGTCCCCAGGTCTCCTGGCTTGCAGTGCTTTCAGCAGGGGTGCACCCTTCTGTCTATTTAGAGACCTGCTGGTGTCTAACCCCAGCTACCTCACATCAAGCACTTGCAGCCAGCATGAAAGGGCTGAAGTGTCAGAAACAGCTGCTGCTTAGAAACAGTTCTTGATGTTCTAAAGGTCTCTCTATTCTTTTGCGACTGTGGTAGAGCAGCTACATTAGCACAAAGGCTCTCTCACAGCATCGAGTGAGTTTTTCAGCTTCCATTAATCACTCAAGTTCCTGAGCATCTTAACCAGCAAAATACTTCTCTTTTGATGCAGCTGGTTCTACTTCAAGTATTTTGCCAGTAGAGCTAAACTGGTTAGAAGGCATGGTTGGCCTCATTAGAGGCCAATGTTTTTATGTTGGCAACGCTTCACATTTTGAGCCAGTTCAGTCCTACTAGCTGAGGAGGATATTACAGTTTCTCTAAGTCCATCACTATTTTTATGACTAAGAAGTCCTTAGGAATCTACATTTCCTATTGCAGTCAGAGGCTTTCTACGTCCTAATAAAGGATCATTCGGCAGTTTAAGCAACCCGCATTTTATTCATTGTCAGTTTTTTCCCCCATCCATTTTGCAAGCATTTTTCTCCCACCCTTTGAATGGAAAGTGAATCCATCTTGTTTGTTGCTTGAATTCTACATTGGCCGTCACCTCAAGGCCAATCAGGATATGCTTGGTTCTCACTTTTTGAGTCAAGGTGCCAAGACACTTGCTATTGTCTTATGCTCCAGGGCAATTTTTAATCATATTTAAAATAGAAGGCCGCTCCCTTACTAGATATGGGAAGCGTCAAAATTGTCTACGAAGTTTTGTCAATACAGCAACGCTAGCTAGAAATATGACGAAAAAAATTCCTAGCCCTGCTGGCAGCACCTCCAGCGTGGCCGAGAGTCTGCCCCCAGTGTAGGTAGCCAGCAGGCAGGCAACCCGTGGGGAGGAAAAACACCTCTGGGCCTGGGCACTCTGCATGTCCCCTATGGGGCTCTGCTGATACAGCTGAAAGAACCCATGCTTTGTAGCCTGAGGATTACAATCCTGGGCTTTAGGCTTTAATGGCTCCTCATGAACTGCAGTCTCTCTCTGCCCTTAGACACAAAAGCTGAGGAGGACTGTGGTAACCTCTGGCAACTGATGTTCATATAGTGGGTGAAATGGAACAGACCACATCTGCTGGAAAGCTCATTTTAACTGGAACAAAATGAGTGAGGGCAAGATTGTGAAAGTTAGATTCGTGCTAGTAAATTAAACATGCTCTGAACTGTTTTCTGGCCCAGAGACCAATGGGCATAGAACAGTTTGCAAGAGCAGTTCGGCTCTTGGCCTCTTGGACAGGGTGGCCGTGTGCACACTGCTCGCTGGGGTTGCTTCCTCATCCATGCTGGCTCCTGACCCATACCTAGAGCTGCTTGGGAGAGTGACAGTCAGTATGAGTGGAAACCATGCCCAGAACAGCACTAGCCATTTACAGTAAAGGCCTCAGGAATGTTCTTTGCCACCGTTTAGTTTGCTAGTGTTGATGCAACCAGACATTTAGGGGGAAATTTCCCCTTCTGGTAATATATCTAAGCATGATTCCCAGTAACAACTTCTGCCCTAGCTGCGGCATGGAAAAATTGACATATCCATCAACACGTAAGGTAGTACAAATGAGACTTTAGAAAGTTGGAGGCATTTCAGGAAAATCCTGGTTGGAGAATATGACTCCAAATAGGCAGCTAGTACTAGTAGTAAATGCAATCTTGCCTGCATGCTCTTTCTCTTCTATTATTTGCTCTTTGTTGCTAAAGAAACACCATTAAAAAACAAATAACGCAGCAGTAACAGAGGAAAAGTTGTCTCACACTTTATCTTGCACGATCACTAAAACAGAATCTCCTAGTATGGAGTTATTTTCTTCAGGGCAAGAGACCAGCTTCACTTTTTCTTGCAGTGGGGAAATAGCGCACACCCAGCAGAGTGCGGTTACGCAGCACAGCCTTGCCTTGCAGAGAAAAAAAAAAACATAGGCAAGAGAATAATTGCTCTGCAACAGATGCTCCAGTGAATTCAGGCTACACTGCAGGGAAAAACCTAACAGTTCTTCCCATCAGATCCTTAATATCCCAAGAATTTCTCTCCAGCGAGTCCTGAACGACCAAAGTGAGCTAGAACTGTGTGCTTTTTCCCCCTGGAGTGTAAGTGGTTACCGTTCTCCAGCCAAGAATTGTAGGGAAGCTACTAAATTTATTCCTTGCTTTTTTTACTTCCAAGGGCAGGGAGAACAACTTGCTGGAATGGGAATTGTCAAGTTATTTGTTTGCCTTTTTATGCTTATTTTTTACCTTGAATATATTAGAAACATCAAGACTAACTTTTCCTCATGACACAGTCCCTCTCAGATACAGTCATTTTGGGCGCTCACTTCAGCTGATGGACTATGACAACGATGACATTTTTGCAAAGAGTTTATCTGTCACTGGAGTTATATAGCTTTGTATAAAAACAGAGAGTGTATTTTACACTGACTTATTGAAATTCTTCAGTCCAGGTTTCTATCTCTTGATTTTTGCCTTGCAGTATCATGTTATTTATTCTGTCATGGTAGCTGACTTCCGTTGAAGATAGATACTTCATATGAGAAATGCACACAGTTCAATGCCTCATATACGAAATACACACAGTTCTTTGCCTTACCTCCCCCTTGGACTGGCAGTCCCTCTCCATCAAAAAAGGCAAAGGGCAAACAGGTAACTCCCCTCCTGATATTTTCCAGGTAGGGAAAAGCTTAAATCCCTGAGAAGCTAGCAGAGAGGGCTGTATTTATACCTGAAAAGAAGGGAATTTCCCCTGGCTATTTGTAGCCAAGTACCAGTAGATACAGAGGAGGACAACTTGCTATTTTAAGTGAAAAGACAAATGAAGAACTATTCTCTTATTCTCTTATTCCAAGCCCTGAGAGATGCCCAGCTCCCACCAGAAACCTCCCACCTAGCCCTCAGAAGTCATCCATTTTTGCCTCACCTTCCTTCTCATTCAAGTGATTCCCAGCCAGGGTCCCTGATCCTTTCTCCCCACATTAAATACCAGTTCTGGAGGCATTTTCACATGGCTGGGAATAGAGGTGAAAAACAAGAAGAGCAGACGGCAGGTAAGTATACATACCCATACACCCACCCTCATGTCCAGGAAATTCTGAATTTAGATGTTATCAACAGTATTTAAGAGTCTCATAGACCGGAGACTGCTCACTCACTCAGCCTTCCGCAGTGCTGTTGCCCACGTTTTCCATATAGACATATCTGCAGTACTTGAGGAAGGACGATTTGCAGATATCCCAAGCTGGCTCAACCAAGAGAGAGCATCAAATCAGTCAGTACTATAGCTGTATCACCCAGGCCGGGGTGCAGGCAAATTTGCCCAACTCAGAAGCAGAGTCTAATTTTCAGACTCAACAACTGGACTAACAGCAGTTTAGCTCTTGAGATCCAAGCCAATTCCTGCACATAGTGCTGCGCAGACACCTCTGCAGTCTCAGAGCTCACAGCTAAGTCCCACTGGGTGATACAGGCATGAAATCATGGACAAAAGGGGCTGTGAGAAGACCTAAGGAGGTCATCAGCGGGAAGCAAGGGTAGCCAAGCAGTCGAGTCGAGATGGATGGTAAAGCAAGCTCCTTTATTACGGCGCAATCAGACTTTTATATCCTTGCTGCTAATTGTGATTGGTTAATACATACAATTGTCTTTAAATGATTGGTTAAACTTTATTAATTATATTTACATGTTTCTTCTACTTGCGGTTTTGCTAACGAGCTTGAGTCGGGTTCGATCCTTGTTCTCCCACGGTATACTTTCTCAAACTTGTTATCTGTGCAAGGTCAGCATGACCCTGCTTCTTCTCCAGCTTGTACTTTTCCACTGAGCGAGCTTGTATTTTTTCACATGGCTTTGCCTAATGTTTTTCCCTCTGCAGGCCAAAACCCGATTCACACAGCTTTCCCCTAGACCCGTGGCCGCTCTCACTCAGCCATTCTCCAACAGTCATCCAATCCATCTCATTCCTCTAAGGGTTTTTGCTTTTTTGCAAACTAAGAGAATTGCCTCTGGCGTAGCAGATAATTGAACTGGTGTTTCTCAGAACTTCCTGATGAACGCACTGATCGCAGGGCCAGCCTCCTTGATGTGATGCAAGTCTCACCCTTTATCCCTTATAATCTGAGTTTGGAGGTCTGGACCTTGAAGACAGCTACAAACAGTACCAAAGGAAGGAAGAAAAGGAAGGAAGAAAAGGAAGGAAGAAAAGGAAGATCTACTCACCCTCAGATAATGCATTTTACTAAGCACATCTGTTGGCTTCTGACCATGACCGACAAACAGCATTTCAATTTTGATATTAAATCAAACCTATCATTATTTCCTCATAATTAGAAGGGTCCCAGAGTGAGGAAATGGCAACAATAGGAGGTGGACTGGAGAGCGAATGCCAGCTGTGCGCACTGGCAGGCAGCATCTTTGTTCTGAGTATGTGACTCACAGGCTAATGTTCCCTCTTGCCAGTACACCCATGATAATTAGCAATGACCATTATCTACCCTCCTCCCCACTTTGCGTCTCTCCACCTACTCGTCTGGCAAAGTTACGCTGTACAATTAAGTCCTTAACCTAGGCATAAATCAATCTGATTTTATGTAAGTCTTGTAAAGTCATTGCTTTATAAAAGCCCCCAAAAAGAACATTGACCCTCTTCCTCAGCTGGATTTCAGAAGTTTTACTTCTTAGAAAAATTCTGCTTACCTCTGACTGTAGAAAATGCTAGTTTTATTGGTTTGAGAACAAGACAAGCAGGCAGATTATAAGAGATCAATGATGTAATTACAATATTAAGTGATATCCTTTGAATCCCTAAGTTTCCTTTAGGCTTGCTTGCTCAGATTGTAACAGTGTTATTTTTTCATACTGCCTTCATTCTATTTATCCTTTCACAACCTCCAAGCTTGCTGCCGATGTTAATAAATGCCCACATTTATTAATGCAGGATGTTATGTTACGCAGTTAGTTACATTACCTTCCTGTCACTCAGGTGACAAAAGTGACCTACCTTGATTCATCTGAAGACTGCAGCAGGGCCAAGAGGACATGATTCCAGTTTCCTAGCTCTTAAATCCTGACGTCTAACCACCTTTTTTTTTTTTTTTTTTTTTTTGCTTTGGGGTGTTATTGTTTAGCCCACTAACTCTGCAAACCTTTCAACCTTTCATTTTGGAAACAAAAATTAGGATCCCACTGTTCCTTCACCTTCACCTTCTGGTCCATTCCACTGTGTAGTTTACAGATACTGCTGTATTTGTGTAGGTGGAAAATGATTGCTGTGGCACCAGCAGAAGAAAGACCATCACCCCTCGAAAATCTTTCAGATATTTCCTCTCAGGAAGGACTAGACACTGTTGTCTGTGCAGCCTGTTGTCCCTTTCTGATCAGAGTACTGAGCTGTACAGGACGGTCACCTGGATAAGCAATCGCTGTCCATGAGCCCCACGGCCCACTCGTTCCTGCCACCTAGATGCAGCAGCACACAGCTCTCCCAGGAAGGCCTCACGATGAAGACGACTCCACACGGCAGACCCTCAGCTTTACCTGGCATGCCGCCTGCGCTGGCTTGGATTTGTTGGCGACGTGGTGCTAGTGAAAGCAGCACAAATACACGGCAGCTCTCCAAACTGATCAATCACACTATTTACTTCTAGGAGGCCACGGATGGCTAACTTATACCCCAAAATACTTCCCCCCAGAGCCTCATTTATTCTTGCTCATGGAAAAAAAAAAAAAAAAAAAAGGAAGATAAAATTCCCTCCCTTTGGATTCTTCAGGCCTTTTAAGGTTTCCCTGTATGAGAGAGGGAAGTCAGTTCCTCTGCAAGAGGAAGCCCTTTTCCCTGCCATGCTTGTGAAGCCCAATACAAACAGCATTTACCTATTTCCATTCCTTACTGTGTATTATTCTGCCTACAGAACGGCACAGACGGAAATGAAGATGGGGTGCTCTGACAGAAGCAGTGATGGGGAAAGAACATAGATTACCGATGCCCTGGAACCAGATGTGCTGGGAATTGCACATGACGAAGAACAGACTATTTCTCTCTCAGAAAGAGGAATAATTTAAATCCTTTACAAAATGAAAGATGCACACAGTTGCTGGGATAACGGTCCGTATCACTGCAGCAGGGCCGTAATTGATCTTTTGCCTTCAGTTGCCATTGGCTGAAAACAGAGCGTTTACAGCTAAATCTTGCATTTCACGTAGGGATGTGCACTGACAGGAAAAAAAAAAAAAAAAGAAAAAAAGAA
>JMFS01077936.1:0-13195 GCA_000699545.1 Podiceps cristatus | reverse complement strand
CCTTGACAATTCTATGATTCTATGATACACAATCTCTGATAACTGGTGGCTTCCTGTAATTCCTGTACTTGTTTGGACTCTGCGATGGTAGACCTTTTGATGAACCTTCTTGCCACGGCCTCCTGCCCCCATCTCCTCCTGTGTTTTAGAGGAGGCCAGGCACAAGGAGCCTTTGCTGTGTTCTGCAGTCTTCAGGGGCAGAAACTGCCTCTTCTTTCTATAGGTCTTTGAACAAACACCAGCTAAAGCGTCACCCTTGCTTTAGCCATTGTGATGGCTGAGGACTTTACCCCATGAAAGGCAGCAGCAAGGCAACTAACCTAGTCCTGCCACAGTGTTGGAGGATCTAGGAAGAGAAAAGTAATACCTGGTAAGTGTTAGCAGATGAGATTCCTCATCTGCATTGCCCTAAGGGGCTTCAGCATCTTCTTCCTAGGTTGCATGCATCACTGTGTCCCACTTACTGGTGTGAGATAACCTTAGTTACCCAATAAACAGCTCTTTTAGAGGAGCAGTTTGTTCCTACTGCCATCTATCACTAAGTCTCTCTTTTAATGGATCGCATAATAAGAAATTAAGATAATTTCAGTGAGCAAGGATGAAATGTACTCCGTCCTGGGGTTTGGCTTGGAGCCATGTCCTGCTGGATGCACAGAGCTCACCTCCCAGAGGCATTCCTTGCTTCGCCTTTCCAGCCAGTCAGGGCTATGAACACAAGTCAAGAAGCAGAGAAACCTGAGCTAAAGTTATCCTCTCTCTATGTCCACTGGAACACAGGAGTTTTGCCACAAGTGCATTTGGGATGTGAGCTGACCAGAGGACTGGGCAGGTATCTCTTTCTCCACACCCAGTCCTTTTGAATAACACCAGTACAGGGCGGGAAGAAGGAATAAGCCCAATGATTTTAACCAATAGAGAAATGTAGAGGAAAAGATGATATAGATAACCCCCAACTTTGGTTGTAGGGAGAAGATGGGTGTGGAAAGGAAATAGCAAGAGAAGTCTGGGTCTAGAAATACTATGCCTCCCCAGTTTTTTTCTTCTTCTTTTTTCTTTTTTTTTTTTTTTTTCAGAAGACATTTATATAATAACAAGAAAGGAGTAGAATTGGACTCAGCTGTGTTCCATGTCTAGCCATACGCCTTGTCATGTCTAAATAAACTGGCAGCTGATATTTTAGCTGTTCTTAGCCATGGGGTTTCCAGAAAGCAAAACATTTTTTTTTTCCACTTTTTGTGTGTGTCTGTGTGCTAACGTCCTCTTCAGAAAAACTGCAAATGAACGACAGAAACAAACAAAACCAAGCAAAATAAATTGAACTTAGTAATAACAGGCCCATGGCTGAGGGCAACCTATTTCCAAAGGGGAAGATGTGAGCTGGGGTTTGACTGCTTATTTGCTAAGAAAACAACCTCCTCAATGTCACTGCTATATGTGGGTTTTGTGATGGGTACATTGCCTTTCACTATCCGAGCCTTCTCTTTGTGGCTTTGCTTGTAGTTTAGCTCAGAATTATTTTTCAGCAAGGAGGTCACATGTTTCTCCTTTCAGGTGAGCTTAGCACAAGGGGATGCTTGTGTGCCTAAGCAAAGGGCTGGAGCTCTCGCTGCCTTTCCTCATCTTCCTCTCTCCAGGGCCAGATCCTGCTCTCTGACAAGAGCGATACCATTGGCATGGCTGTCCCCCAGCCAAATGAGAAGGAGACTTTGGTCAGCACCTCAGTCAAACAAGTTTTCTTGCCCACAGCTGGATGTTTCTCTTCCCCAGGGATGTCACAGAACAGCTCATCCACTGACAGAGCGGCAGCTCCTGCGGGCTGCATGGGTCTCAGCTACCAGACAGCCACCCAGACCCACTTGCACCAGAGTTTCTGAGATTTCACAGTCTTTCTGCAGAGAATTTTGGGGTCAAGTCTGCACCAGATCAGGTGACCTCTGATGTCTTTCTGCCTTTGAGCTGAATTAGAGCCTCTACTCATACACCCCAAACATCAATACTGGCCCAGTTTGCTCTTTGCAGAGTTTGGAAGATACTCAAGTATAAGATAATCTTTCCTTCTGCAGGTTTTCTCTGGAATCTTAAGACTGTATTCCCATGGATACAAATAAATTAGTCTGTATGTGGGATTTCTTTTGCTAAGTGAATCTACATGTGGGACTTTCTATCTTTGTCATTGACAAAATATTCTTGTTCATCAAAAAAAGAAAATGTAAACGCAAAGACTATTTCAAATGATTAATGGACTAGTCATTTGATGTAATGCCAAAATACAAACTGCTCAGAGCAAAATCTGGTGACAAAAACAAATCTTGAATTACTCCCTCTGTCCCTCCCTTGTCTGTGACTGTAATGTATTGAAATCAAGTTGTAGCTAACTCCAGTCCAAATTTCTCCATCCTTTAAAACTGTCATACTTTTTTTCTGCTAATTTCTGGGATCGTATAAAAATATTTGATCTTGTCCTGTTATAGGGCACGTTCTGCTTGGTTAAAGCAAGAAGCTTATTCCTAAATTTAGTTGTTATTGTTTGATTTCCTTTTTGCATGCTGATGTTTGAATTAACTTTGCTTTAAAGGAATGATTTTTTCTTTTTTCCTTTTTTTTTCTTTTTTTTTTTTTCACAGATGAATTATAATAAGAGTGACCTGATGAAAAGCAGTAGAATGGAACAAGGGAAAAAAGGTCTGGCAGGCACTCCATATGGAAAATAAACCTGACCTCTTGCTTAGTGGGGCCAAAGTTAATGGTTATAGACAGTCTTTGTTCATGGAACATGTTCTTCTCTTCTGAAGAAAGCAAGTAATTGTTCTGCTAAATTAAAACTTAATGTGAAATGAACAGTCTTTTTTACGGGAAGAGAGTTGCCCGTCCTGGAGAGTCCCCCCGGTCAGTTAAGAATCTCTTCATGCAGAAGTCCTTACTTCTATAGGCCTCATGTCCTTCCACTGGAGCATGAAATAAGGCTGCCCAGGACACCTGCTGTAGGAAGAGGTGCTCTTGATACCTAGTGTAAAGTGAGAAGTGAGGATTTTTTTTTTTTTTTTTTTTTTTTTTTTTTTTTTTTGGAGAGAGGAATGAATCCCACAGAAAAAAGGTCAGTGCACACAGCACCCTCATTCCCTACTGCTTTGTCCATATTGTATGTCAAAACTCTGGTCACAGAGTGAAAATTCCTGGGCACAATGACAGGACCTGTCACTTCATCCCTCATCTGTGTTGGGACAATGTTGTAAAATGCTAACACAAGCCACCGAGCACTCCAACTGATAAGGAAGACCTTTGATCTTTCTTTGGTGTTTTCTGGGAATGCTCACTTCTAAACCACAATCAAAGTGGGGGCAGCACCAGGGCACCCCTCCTTGAACCATATTAACATACTGACCTCGGCCTCTTTGTCCCAGAGTCAGGAGTATGATATGGCTAACGAGTGGGATCACCAATAAAATTACTGGCTGTGGGCTGGAATAAAGGAGCAATGTCATATTGCTGGTTTGATATTCCATCATACTGGCTCTGGAAGTGCGCTGTGGAGGACCAGCTGTCATTTCAAAGGCAAGGGACAGCACTTTCCAGCTGTCTGGTTTGGATTTCTACTTTCTATACATCATTTTCTTAGGCATTTCTGCATGAAGATACACAGCTTCTTGAGGGGCTAAAACATTTCATATGATAGGGCACTTACCACATATCAGTAAATTAATCTGAGAATATGTTACTCCTGCTATTAAAAATATGCATTATATTTTTAGTGTAAATCTGTCTAGCCTCAACACCTACACATTAAATCTTCTTAAGACTCTGCCTGATTAAATACCTCGATGGTACCTGATACCCTCTCTCTGTTTGGTGCCTTGCAAACTGTCATCCACACACTTGCTGGAGCTCTGTTTCATAAACTAAAATAATTTTGTTGCTCTCCATAATTCTCTCTCAGAGAGGTATTCTGGGTTCTTTTGCTGACGTTTCTGGCTTTGCATATTGTCCTTAAGAAGCAGACACCGGAACCAGATGCCACTCTGTGATTGGGTGGCCCTTTCCTGCACAAGGAGAGCAACATTGCCTAGTTGTACTCTGCCCAGGTACCAGAGCCCTGCACAAAAATACAGAGCTGCCGAGTCCTGGCAGGTGGATCCTGCTGGCTCCAGCTAGGATGTGAGAAGTTTGTTTCTTTGAAGGAGAACAAACAAGGGTCTGGGACAGAGGAGATCTGTGCAGAGAAACCCTAGCCAAGTTTGGAGAGGAAACTTTGGCTGAGGTTTGTTTTATTATTGTTGTTGTTTGAATTGCAAATAAAGGCCAGGAAGGAGGCAAGTTTGGACTATGTACAGCATGTGACCACTCTCTTTAGAGCTGGTGGGAACTTTGCCTGCTGACCCACACACACAAATGCATGCACTCAAATCTCAGACTCCTCTGTCCTTTCAAGGGATGAGTTTGATGCACTTGCCAGGGAAAAGAGAAAACTCTACCTGCAAATAAAGAAATGCTGGTGACTAAATTATAGTCTTTAAATACAATGGCACTATCTAGGGATAAATATGGGTTGTACTTAAAGTAGAACCACATGAGACACCTGAAGTTGTTACACTGGAATGTACAAATAACATATAATGAGCACTCTATTTGCAAAACTTGAAGAACTAGAGGACAAGTATAATGCCTGCAATGGAGACGGCCAGACAATGCAGTTCCCACATTGCGGGGATTGCCTTCTTCTAGTGATACATGGAGTAGTCATCTGTTGAGCTGAGTTGTCATAACCTTGATATCATAGAACAGCTTCACTGCATACGTATGGGCAGATGGTCATAAATATGCAACAACAGCAGGATTAAGGAGAAAAAAAGAGCACATTTATTATCTTAATACAGAATGACTGCTCTCCACATGCACGCACACGTATACGCATGCGCACACACACATGTGTATACATACACACACAAGCTTCTTAGTTTTCCAGTGCAGACATTACAACATTAACTGTTTGGGATCTGAACAGACCTGTTCCACAGTAACCCCTACAGAAGAAGACATATGATGTAATATCAAGAACAAAATCTTCAGGTCTGCTTCAAAATAAGCAGGGATAAGTGAACCTTGTGAAGGAAAGCTAATACAGTATGAAAGGGTCAGAAGAGGGGGGAGTGCTTAATTTCCCAGGGCTTTGAAGAGTGAATTTTCCACTCATCATGCCACAGGTCAGCAACCCATGTCCATTCCAAAGTTAATGCTATTGTTTTCTGATCTTTGAACCCTAACACCTGTCAGTGCCACATTCCCAGAGGACAAGACTGGGGCTGGTGTTTCTTTTTAACAAGGAAAATATTTACAGACTTATCACTCCCTGAACAACATCCATCCTGTTGGAATACTAGAAAAGTCATTTAAATGCAACTGAAAGTTATCAGGGAAATGCTGCGACCCCAAATGTCATCAGACACAACTTTTCCTGTCACACTAGAGGTATCTGAAACAACTCTGCTTACATGGGGTAGTTAGTCTGGATTTATGGGAGGCAACTGAGAGAAGGATTTGGCCCCAATAATTGGAAAGGCAATCCAGTTCTCATTCCAGTTTCCAGAATTCATCTTTCAAAAAGAAGTTTGCAAGACACCTTGTATTGTCTATCATAACCCCCTGTTCGTACAGAAGAAGAACAAAATAGGAGCCTTTTATAAACAAGGAAGTGGTCTAACTCACTCCCTTGTGCGGGAAAATCCAGAAAAGGACAACTCCAAAGGCGGTTGTTTCCTGGACTGTGCCAAATACCCACCCCCCCTTGCAAAGCCAAGCCTTTGGCTCCTCTCTCCTGGAGCTCTGCACGTAGGGCGGGAGATCCCCCAGGAGGAGAGGGGGAAGCCCCGCACCGCTGCCCTGCCTCCCCGTTCGGCACTGCTGACTGACGCCAGGCCCGAGCCACGCTCCTTGACAGCCCCTGCACCAGTCACGCGTTGCGAGGGAGAGTCCTCTGCAGCGCCTGGGGACGGTGGTGCTGGACAAACCTGCAGGAGATGTGGAGCACAGCTGCTTCTCCTCCTTGCTGGGCTCTCACCTGCAAAGCTTGCCCTCAGGTTTCAACTCTGTGCAGGAAGCCTCTCATCCACCCCCATGGGACGCTGGCCATCCAAATGTCTTCAGTGACCTGCAGACACACATGTTAAGGGGAAGATGGTCACTGCTCCTACTGAATAACCTTTCCCCAGGCAGCAGCTAATGCCACCAGATCAGTTTGTGGTCATGATAATAAAAGCTAAGGTGTTCTCTGATAATGCCTAAGTAACACTTTCTGGACAATTTTAAGTGAGATTTCAGGTTGCCTGTCTCTGACTCATGGTATTAGGCACTCTTGCTTGTTACTTTCACTTAAATAAAGGCCACATCTTGGAGAAAAGACAGCCTGAAGCTGAGTGAGAATTTTGGCTAGCTAATGGTTGAGCCAAGAGAGATTCACACTGAACTTCCACTGTCTAATGAAACATTACCTCTGCTAGATAATTTCTAATGCTTTCTCACATGCAGCCAAAATAGAAACTCGATCAATAAAGAGTAGCAGCTGTTTCCAGCGCAGATGTGCTAGATCTGAGTTGCAGTCGGGAGAGCCGGGCTAAGGTGCGATAGCTGACTAATAACCACCGCTCTGTTTCGCTGGTGATGCTCCACCCTGGGCGCCTGTGTTAGCTTTTGCATCGCTGCCGCCATAAGCTTCAATACCTCAAGGTCAGCTCGCAATTAGAGAGCAACTACCTTGGAGGGAAAAGATAACTGCAGTGGTTCAATAACAAAGATTAGTGCAGGCCAAATAATTTGTAGGAAATTATTAATCTTGCAATTGTTACCTTTCTGCACAGGTAATGATTTTCACTAATTCAATTGGTATTTAAATTACCAGCTAAGTATTTGTTTTTCAAATAGCTGTTAAGTCCTAGCTATTTCTGTAACTAGCTCTTTGGGAGTACTTAAAACCGCGCTGCCAGATCGCACGACCCCTCCATATTTCCCAATAGGATAAACAGCAGTCTGACAATCGGGTTTCCATAGTACATTCTTGCGACTCTGAAATCTCAGTTCTGCACATGATCGGCAATATCCTCATAAGGCGATCTGTAGAGCAGAAATGCCATTCACTAAGATGTTTAGAGGATGCATGTACACAGGTAACAGGTTCTTGCCTAGCAGAGGCGGACACAGCATCCTTGTTGAATGCAGAAAGCAGCAATCATACGGGCTTCTCCACGGAACACCTTTCTGCCTTGCCAGCTTTCGTGGGACCACCTTGATGATGAGAGAGAGATCACTCTCCAAGTCTGTTCGGTCTTTGGCTTCTTGACAAGGCTTGTCAGCAATGTGGCTAATTGATGCAAATTGTGGTGTGGGATTCATCATATGGCCGTCTCTGCAGAAGGATTAGTATGAGGTTGATGGTACGTTTGTCAGACGTTGTAACCTTAGTGTAAGATTAACTGCACCATCAACATCCAGATTTGGTCTGCTGGACATGCTTTCTCATTCTTATAGTCCCAATTTATATTAATTTTTCACAACCAGTGACTCAGGCTTTAGGGCAAAACAGAATTAGGTGACATTTCTGTAGTTTTTTCCTACATCCTCAAAATGATTAATCTTGATGCTTCACTATGCATACTGTTATAAATGTTGTGTCTTTTCTTCAGTAATTCTGATATGGGAACATGAAAAATTGTGGGATGGATAGCAAGTTTTGACGTTTTTAACTATGATATTTCAAAAATATTTTTTTGCTTTTTAATCTTGACTTGAAACTAAGGATTAGCAAAAGGTTGAAAAACAGGAAATTAAATATACTTTTAGGGGATGGTTAGATACAAAAATGGGATCTTATGGAATTTTTCTCTGTGCCAAAATCCTTATGAATTTCTGTTTTGATGTGACATTATCCTAATATTTTTCTAGCCTCGCAACCAAATCTATGGCTCCGGTAGTCACCCTTTTCCTAAGCACTCATTAAGCAATGTATAAGATAGAAATATGGACCTATTAGAGTCTCTAAGCCTTCTGAGTTTGCAAAAGGAGCTTGCAAAACATAGCAACCTTTGAGGGAATAATTGGAAATACAGTTTCTTTTCTGTAAACTCACGGTCTAGTATCAAGTGCAGCAATGTTGCAGCTGTCATGATGCTTAACAGCAGAACCAGTAGAAGATAAAAATGTGATATAAAGAGATTCTGACATGAATATCTGGTGGACAAAGTTGATGAGCCCTGTTTTGGGTGGAGGAAGCAGGACAGGACAGGGATGGGGGAGGGATTCTTCTGGGAGTCTTGTTTTGTTTTGCTATGTGCAGTTCAAAGTAATTTGAACCATTCAAGTCTGATGCATATGTGACCGATTAAAAGATTAAAAGTCAACCATGTGAATTTGGAGACCTAAATGGCTCTTTATAACAAGAAAAAATAGCCTCATATGTGGAATACCTAATGAAGCACAAACTGCTGCAGGAAACTGATTTAACCTTCAGCAGACTGAGGAGCTGGGGAAATGATGGTCCAGGCTCTCTGCAAGCCACTGCCTAACAAGTAGGTGCCCTCACCTGAGGTAGCCTGATTACAGACAGAAATATCCGAATACAAGGAAACCACAAGACCTAAAGTGGGAGTTCTAGTGAGGGAAGAGTGTGGTTACCTCATGTAGAAGGACTAGGAAAAGTAATAGAAGAGGGAGGTATCTTTTTCTTTGCGTACACACCAAACATTACACATGCATGATGTCATCTATTTACTTCCTACAGCATATACTGCATTAGGTGAAGTCCTGCAGTGCATCCTTCAGTTTGATTTTAACTGGGGAGAACACAGTTTGGGTGCTCTGACACTGCTATGTGGGTTGTCAACCTAAACAAAGCAAGTGGAGAAAACCAGAAAACTTTTTTTCAAAGACATCTTCTCAGTCCAAACCTAAGATGTCACCCAAAATGGACCTTCATTCCCTGATTGTTGCAGTCTGATTTCCAGAACTGGATGCCTAGCAGCATCCATTCTGTTAGGGAGAGGTGCTCAGCCATGGTGCCAGCACCCTGGCCCCTCGCTATGGCTCCAGACCCAAAGCTCAGGTACCAACAGCCAGTGTCTCAAGTGGAAAATCATTACCAGAGGTGAGAGAGGTGCCTCTGCAGAGCTTAGAACAAGTTATGTTAATGGCTGTGTTCTGAGATCGCTGAGGCTGTGACAGAGCGAGATTATTTCTGGCAGACTGAATGACCCGGGGGAGGTGTTCCAGAAAGACAACATAAGAGTTATTTACGCATTGTGTTTTGCCTCAGGTCCTGTCTATACAAGGCTTAACGTGCCTGTAGTCATTGATTGTAAGTTTCCCTCTGACCCATACCTAACTCTGCAGACCACCATCTTCCTGCAGAGACTGGTCTCCCAGCACACCCTACACACTAGCTGTCACAACATCTGTACCCATGCCTGACACCCAAACAAGCGCCCCAGAGCGTGCATCTGCTAATAGCACAGAGAGCTTTTGGGACACTGTTCTTTCAGAAGAGATATCCTCTGTTGTGGAAAGACCATGGACAGAATGCCAGGACTACTGCACAGTCCTCGTTTGCTGGGAGCTGTTTTCTGTGAACACAGCCTGCGTGACAAACTTAACTCGGCTGCAGACCTGCCCAGGAGCAGTGAGAGCGGGGCTGCTCCAGGACAAGGGATGAGTGAGGAGCTGAAGGTGACCCCCAGCATTAGCTGCGCCCTCCCTCATGGGCACTGCCCCACAGCGTCTGAACCCACAGGCGAGCCTGGTGCGGGTCACAGGGTTCATCCACAGTCCCAGATGCTGGCAAACCAGGTCCAGAGTCAGATATTTAAAGTGAGGTTAATAACTTTTGCCTCTCCCCTGAAATTCTGTAACCTTAATTAATGTTTCCTTAATGCTTTGTAAAAAGCTCTTAGGTAAAAGACACTGTGCAAGCACAGACTAATGGCATTCCCAAAGAGAGAGCCTAGAGGTTAACTGAAATCATTCTAAGAACTTTAAGATTTCTTTGCAACTTTTCCAAATAAGTTAGCTAATTTTCCCTCCCATCAAAACAATATAACGTCAGAGGGATGGCATTTTTTGGCTGTTATAGACTAGCCAAGGTCAAATTCCACTGTAAGGCGATTGTCTTCCAATGCATACCATTCCTTGGGATAGATAAATAATGAGTTAATGTTTACAGGGAATACTGTCAACAGAAAATAGTCTAAAAATACCTCATTTTTTTATTGATTTCACCTCATCAGGAAAAAAAGAAGACACAGAAAACAGTAAATTTCACGTAGATTTTCATGTATAGGAACATATAAATCAGGAATCATTACCAATATAGTTATGGTAATATCACTGGCATTCTCTTTCAACATCAAGGTGATTTTCCTTTATAGGGAACTCATCCACAAAAGCATTATTTTACATTTTTAAAAGTAACAAAAGATACTTCTTCAAAATGCACGGGCATGTGTGATCTTCTAAAATTAGTTCAAGACTTCTTACTTTGTTGTGACTAATGTCACAAACGAAGGCTTTCATTAGTAACAGATGTTGCTTTCATCTTTGAACTACACAGCACCAATACAAAACAAGGACTGACAAAGGTTGCAGGCTTCCCGTAGGAACACATGTACACAACACGCAGCACTTCCCTTCTGTGTGGCTGATCATCAGACCTCACTGCAGTGTCAATCTTCTACATGATGTCCCAGTAAAGTCTACAGGTTGGTCACCAGGGATGAATTTAATCTGTGGTCTGGTCCAAAGATGGTCAATTCTGTCATAATGCCATACCTGTATTTTGAAGAACTTGGTCCTCTAAGTGCACTCTAAATAACATACTGTGCCTTCCAATTAGCAAGGATTACAAGGCAAAACCCAGCAGTTCACTCAAACATCCGCATCTTTACACTTACCTTTACAATGGCGTATTAATTGCTTTTTCATGTTCCTACCTTTTTAAAACTCGAGAGAAAGCTCCCCTCTTCAGAGGAAAATCGTTTTCAGGCTGGTTGGTCAGATTATTCAAAAAGCACTCACAGCATGACTCAGGCCTTGCACTTACCCAGAAACTACTGTTTGGGAGTGTGATGGGAATGCACTTTGCAACCCTTGCACTAACCATTGCTCCTGGTATGCGCCTGGCAGTTAGTCTCTCCTTGGAACCACTCCAGGAGGAAGTATTTTCTGTATCAGCCATGTTCCCTTTGCTGGGAGCAAACCAAGGCCAATAGCCCAAACTTTGAGTCATTTACTGTTTTGATTTGATCCAAGACCTATGTCTATGTCTGTTAATGGACAAGACAGAGAATTTCATCTACACATTTTACTCTATGTTCCTCAAGCCCAAGAGTTAAAAGAAGCAGCCTGCTGTGTTAAACTTTGCTGTGGAAGGTAACTTTGTAATATAAATTGAAGAAATCTGAAGTGAAATCCATAAATTAAAAAATTCTCCTTTGAATTTCTTTTCACAGAATCACAGAATAGCAGTGGTTGGAAGGGACCTCTGGACAGCGCCTCGCCCACCCCCCTGCTAGAGCAGGGTCACCCAGAGCAGGTGGCACAGGGATGCGCCCAGGCAGGTTTGAATATCTCCAGAGAAGGAGACCCCACACCTCTCTGGGCAGCCTGTGCCAGGGCTCCGGCAACCTCACAGGAAAGAAGTTTTTTCTGATGTTTATATGGAACATCCTGTGTTCGTGCTTGTGCCCGTTGCCCCTTGTCCTGTCGCTGGGCACCACTGAAAAGAGTTTGGTCGCATCCTCTTGACACCCGCCCTTGAGATGTTTGTAAGCATTGATGAGATCCTCTCTCAGTCTTCTCTTCCTCAGGCTGAGCAGCCCCAGCTTCCTCAGCCTTTCCCCACAGCAGACATGCTCTCTCTTCTTTTTTACATATTTATTCTCTTTTTCTTTCGTTCCTTTTTCCTCATCTCTGAGGAGCTTCTTTTCTTTGCTGCCTTCATATCTTCCTATTAATCCAAATTTCTCTAGATGTGTCCTTGTTTTTTCCCTGTTGCCTTCCTTCTCGCTGATCAGTGGCACACTGTGTTACCCTAAGTCCTAGTGCACGGTATGAAACCGGTCCCTCCCAGCTCCTGAGTGCTGGTTTGCTGTTGAGTTGTGCCTAAAAGCCCTTCATTCTTGATGACTAAACCACTATTTTCTCCTGTCTTCCAAGCACTTTCTTTATGCCCTTGGGTTTCATTTTTTCCTTCTTGCCATCTGCCTCTCTTTTTCTTTTTTTTTTCTTTTCTTTTTTTTTTTTTTAATCAGTTATACAACTCCCTCTCCACCCACTGGGGAAGATGCCGCCGTACCTCGCTCATTTTCATCTGAAATCTCTTGGACATGTGAGGCGATGCCGTCGGGGCCGCAGCACGGCGCGCCGCGCCAGCAGGAACGAGGGCAGGGGTGGGAGTGGGTGTCCGGGGGGGAGGGAGGGGCTGGCCGTGCCTGGGCCTGAGACGTCCCCCTCCCTCCGAGAAAGGTGCTGTAAAAAGCACAAAACAAACAAACGAAAGGAAACGTCCCCTACCTTTTCATCCCAGACCGCCTCGGGCACAGGGGGAAAAAATGGGTTAATGACGGAAGGGCTTTTAGACTAATCCAAGGCAAAAATGATCGTCCTTTCAAATGCGATTACGAGGAAAGTGATTTGGAAGCCAGCGGGACAGAGCGGTGTGGAATAAGCTGTCTCTCTGATACATATCACAGAGACCTTCACACTGACTGACTATAATGAATACAGAGTTGACATTAGCAGAGACAAAAAGTAACATGAGCACCACATTGCCCTCAACAGTTCCCTTTGTCCTTGAAAATTTTCTCAGGAACAAAAGGCATTACTTTGTCTCTTCCAGAGAGCGGGGCAGGTGAAGGTTTCTCTGGAAGTCAGAAGCATTTCGCCCTCCAGAAAGAACACGAAAACACCCCCGAGTCACGTACGACTGTTTTTACAGCTCTGTGGAAATGCAAAGGGGACTTCACACGAGGTCGGAGCAGCAGTGCTGGGCCAGGTGCAGCCCCGGTGCAAGCAGAGAGCAGCGGGGCTGCAGCGGGAAGTCACCTCGCAGGGGTCAGAGCTGCTGACTCCCTAAGGGCTGCTATTTATTGGGTTCCTCGGAGGCACGGCATCCAGTCCCGCGGGGGAGCGCAGCGCAGCGCAGCGCGGCCCGGCCCGCGGG
>JMFS01077933.1:0-19839 GCA_000699545.1 Podiceps cristatus | reverse complement strand
CCCCCAGCCTGTATTGATACTGGAGTATCAATACAGCAGTTGTATTGATACTGGGGTATCAATACAACACCCCGACCCAGGTGCAGGACCTTGCATAATCAACACTAAAACCTTTTCACTGTCCCCCAAACAGATTCCACAGATTTCCTAGAATATAGGACTGATGGTTGCAAATATGCCGATGGAGAATTACAGAGTAATGATTTTGCTACAAAACTATTGTCCAGATAGTCAATATTCCCTCTGCTTTAATGACTAAGAATGGATATTTCAAAGCTGACATAAACTGCCCTTGATGTAGTTGATTGTATGTTGCTTTTCAGAGAAGAAAGCTGTGGATTTCAGCCTGTTTGTTTAGAAAACATTTAAGTCAGCAGAGCTTATGGCATGGAACTTGTTGGAGGGATCGATGTACCAATTTCTGAGCAAGCAGCTGGCTGCTGTTTGTTTCTGTAGTTCACATTTGTAGATATAAATAAGGTGACATCAAAGAGTATGGTCTGTTTCTGCCAAGGCTTTCTCCTCTTAATAGAGAAAATTTAGGAAAGCTCTCAATATTGGCTAGCTGTTTTGGCCAAAGAGTTACAATATCAATGCAATTTGCCTTTATTAACCCCAGCATGCATGTTTCCAAGGATATTAACCAGTTGTTTTGGCTTTATAGGTCCTTCTTGTGTGAGCAGGTCTATCTTGTATGAACAAGAAACCTTGACTAGAGAGATGTAAGGGAAAACTGAATACTCCAATGGTACCATGCAGTCATGGAGGAAAAATAGAAGACGGAAAGCATAAATAATAAGTGCTGCTCCACTGAACAGATACTACAATGAGAAATACCATTGCTGAACCTTTAAAGTCGTCACACTTGGAAAAAGAACAGCAGTGTAATTGCTGGGGTGACAAACAGCCATCTAGTGTAGCCAAACAGTCTCAAGCAGGATTTACCTGCAGGAGACATGGGTGAAATTCCTCACCAAAGAATTATTCATGGCAATGAGCTGATTTAGCAAACTCTTTATCTGGTCAACACAGACTCAGGCTTCATTAGCAGCCAATTTTTCTTGGGAACGTAGTTATGCTAATGGGGATTTTGAGAGGGAAAAGCCATTCCTGCGAGATTTAGACCCATGCTAAGCAGCAGTGAAGTTGCCCTCACAGCTCCAGTCTCCAGTCCTGTTATCTAGTTAACACCTTCCACTCACTGTTAATTGGCATTAGAAAGGTTGGCAGGGGTGGTGAGAATCAGAAAACCAGTTCAGCTGGGATATGTATTTAGCAAGAATTAAGTGTTTGGAGAAACAGAAGTGAACCCATCCAGCACAGAAATAAGTTGGGAAGGAGAGGACAGCTGTCAATGAGCTGTTTAAACCAGCCAAAACTTCCTCCTTTAGTACCTCAAATAAATGTGAAATTAATTTAAAAGCTTCAGATGCTAACCCTTCTTTGTCTTCATCTCCTACATTATCAACACTGGCCTGGGTGAGCTGAGGGGCTCAGCTTCCCCCATGTGGCATAAAAAATTATATCTGAGATTTCAAAGGAGTAATCAATCTGGAACCAGAGCTCAGTTACTGGCATCATCACTGGGTGTCACATTTCAGACTACTCTGCTCTCTGCACTCAGACCCATCCTTCAGTGATACCATTTGTTCTGGAATTTATTTGGTCATTTTTTTTTTTCTTTACTATTTCTGAAGACGGCACTCAGCTGTTTAAATTTTGCCCCACATAGCCATTTATCAGGCTATTTTATAATGCAAAGCATTATTTGTGTTAATTACCACAATTAACTACTTTCATTTTTGTTAGTAAACAATGGTGTCTCATAAAACATAGAAATCAAGATTTCCTAGCCAAACTAGTCATCTTTATAAAAATGTGCCTGATGCTCCCAGGAAACCCTGGTTTTCATGAAGGACAGGGTGACAGCCTGTAAGCAGCAGGGCCGTATTTACAAAGAATACATATGTTGCACTGTACTGGGGTCTCATCTGGGGATTGCTGTGTGATTACAGGTTCTGCTCCTTTCATCTGTGATTTATTTTAAAGATAATATTTACCGAGACAAACCCAGCTCCTTTGAGCATACAGACTTGATGAGAGGTTCATTTGTGCACTTTACAGAATCATGGCACCAGTGCATATAGGAACCTGTGCTATATATTTACTGTTTTCAAAAGGAATCTGATTAGCCATCCCCCCAAAAAGTTATCCTCCATTTGATACAGGGCTTGTAGCCCCTAGGTGTGCCATTGGAGCATCCCAGCAGGACTGTCTCTGTGCTGGTACACGAATATTGTGGGGTATCCTCAGTTTTGGCCTCTCTCCTGCTTGAGGCAGCTGAGTAGGAATTTAGCGGTGAGCGTTGTGTCTCCTACTGTACTTCAGCACGTACTCATTTTACAGCCTCAGACAACCCTTGTCTTCATGAGAAACCAGAATGGTGTTGGGATTAAGAGCTAAACTCTGCAAAGTGACTCCAGAGAATATGATTAGTTCATAGAATCATAGAATCATAGAATGGCCTGGGTTGGTTCCTGGATTGAACAACAGACTCAGCTGTAGGCTCCAGAGGTGTCATTCAAGGTGTAATTCTGTCATCCATTCATTGGTGTCTTGTGCCAGTCAAGATCCCATAGTGCATTTGAGCCTTCCAAATGGGACTGACAGTTACGACATTGGGTGCAAGAGGTCAGGTGGATAACAACATGTGATTTATCTGTCTATAGTGCAGTCACCTGCTTGTGAGGAGGACACCTTAGGCTATTTTAAGAGCCCACAGCCAGTGAACTCAATGGAATCAGTGGGTTTATGGCAAGATCCATCTCTTCTGTCTCCCAGATCTTCACATCTGGACAGACAGCACATCTTAAAATCCTTTGGCTGTATTGATTAACTTTTCCCTGGCTGTTATGGACACCAGGCATCTAGCTTAGATGCGTATAACTCTACTTGAAGGCAACTAAAGGTGAGAAGAATCTAATCAATCTCCTTATGCCTTTGCTTTCACCTGAAAAGTGTGGAGAGTATTCTCTCTTTTCCCCATTGTTAACTCCCTATGAAATCTATGTTCTGAATCCCTCCAGTCAGAGGTTTATTCTTACCCCTTTCTGCAGGCAGTTGGTGTGGCAGAGTGGTAGCCTACAGCTACGATGTATGGACAGGTTAATCACAGATGTGGGGAGAGACGCTGGCACCATTTGTTAAGATGTAGGAATTTGAATCTCATAGAAATATCACAGCAGAAAATAATCACACTTCTTCTAAAAAAAATTAAACCCTTTTTATTGGTATATTTATTTTTATATATAAAAGAAATACAAAAAAAAGAACACAAACAAAATGCTGATTATGGCAACTCAGTTTTGTCAGCCCCCTCTGCCTGGGCTGCTGCCTCAGATCCACCGGGAGTGAGCAAAGTCCTCCGGTTATAATGTCCTTTTATGATTCCAGAGTTATTGTTCTCATTAAGGATTTGCTTCTGTTTTTGCCTGTTAAGAGACTGTACAAGTCCTAATACAACAGCTGCTAATGAATACTGTCCCGTCAGCTTTCTTGGTTGTAAGATTATTTTTTTTTCTTCCTAGAAGAAAATATGTTTTGATTTTTCCTTCCTGTTCACTGATACCTTTGACATAAATCTGTCCTCGGTAGTCGAAGGCAAATCCCCGGTCCTTCAGGATCAGATACGTTTCTTCAGGCACTTGTATTCTGTCACTAACACCTGTGCTGTCCATTCGACTTGCTAAGTTAACCGTTTTGCCCCAGATATCATATTGGGGTTTCTTAGCACCGATAACTCCCGCTACGACAGAGCCATGGCTAATCCCTATTAAAAAAAAAAAAAAAAAAAAAAAAAAAAAAAAAAAAAGAAGAGATAGCCAGTCAGACAAGAATGTCTCAACTCATATTTGCACGTAAGGAACAGATGAAGCGTGGAACCACAGTACTTACATATTCTGTATTCTGCACACTATTGCCAAAGCTCCTGCAAACTACTCCTTATGTATTAGGAAAGATCTCTCTGGAAGGATCTTTCTGTGTCTACGTTTGTTGAAGGCAACCTTGGTAGTGCTATACAGCCAAGAAATTACATTCTTTTGTTCCATGAAGTGAAAATATTATTCTATGAAGTTATTGAAAGACTGTATCTTTCAATATTGCATATATTCAAGACAAGCAGTAATATAGAAGGGACTTCTATTTTTTTTCTACAGCAGTGATATAAGAATATATTTAATGATAATGAAAGGTGCATCTTTAAGAAAAGGACCTTAGTGTTTTAGATTTTTTTTAAAGAATATTTTCTAAACTGGTGAAAGAAATGGTTTCCAAATACTGTTGCATTCATATGAAATCTTTGCAAGTGTTCCACGCTTACTAAAAGTGGATGTATGTTGCCAGAGAAACCTTGGGAACTGAGAGCTTTCTCTTCAAAACTGCTAGGAAGTGCAGATCACAGATAATGATGCTGCGACCCTCCATGCTGTGACTGATGAATATACTTCAGCTTTTTTATGGAAGGGCTGCCTGGAAAGGACATGTTTCTTCCATGTGATTTTTTTTTGTTTTGGCCTGTGAACCAGTCAGCATGAGAAGCCATCAGATTTGCTCCTGCCACATGGCATCTATTAAGGCCATCTTTTCATGTCCCATCCTACTAGCCATCCAGGTTATCCCATCCAGGATAGTAGGTTCCCCAGCACAGCATTTCTGACTGCTCAGGTCAGAAATGAAATTCAGTTTTTGTGCAAAACCAAAATACTACACACAGGCTTTAAGATAAGATACTATTACTTCTTTACTGAAAAAAAAAAAAAATCTAATACAGGGAGACTTATTAGAAACTGTGCAAACCAGTATTAAGCTTGGGGTTAGGTCTGGGCTGCCCAGTTCACTTTTTGTGTTATACCTATAGGTTCTTGACTAGACTTGCTAAAGACAGTAGCTTAATTATGTATTCACATTTCACTAAACCTTAGAACTTCTGCAGTCCCCAGATTAGGGGCCATATTCTGCAAACAGAGTATTTCTTATTTCTACATTTACCTGGGATTAAGTCAATTTGAAAACAGGTGGTACAGTATTTGGAGTCTTTTCAATTGTACGTGTCCTTGCAATGCTCCTGGGGTGCACTTTCAGAGTCGGAGCCTTGCAGACATAAGCCCATTTTAATTCTCATGCTTGAACTATGCTTACCAATACGGAGTTCAAAGTTGTTAAATGAGTGCTTGTTGATCTCCTGTATGCTTTCATTCAGAGCTATGGAGAAGTCAGCCAGAGCACACAAAT
This sequence comes from Podiceps cristatus, assembly GCA_000699545.1. Classification (NCBI taxonomy): domain Eukaryota; kingdom Metazoa; phylum Chordata; class Aves; order Podicipediformes; family Podicipedidae; genus Podiceps; species Podiceps cristatus. The sequence continues at coordinate 14,547 of JMFS01077933.1, read as the reverse complement.
GCCCCCATTTGTCTTCGCATTGCTGAGGAGGAAGTTATAAACTGATATGTTAGACAAGTTTGGCATTTGCACAGCTCCCACCCCACCCAACCAAGTGCCAAGTATCTGAATTTGGAATTCGTAAGAACAGTCTCAACATACTATATCCAAGGGAGGTAGAGTATTACTACTGGTAATGCTTCCCATTTATATGACAACACTTGTATACCTGGATACAGAGAAGCTTAGCATGAAGTACCAAAGAAAGCAATTTCCTATCAGTAACCTGACAGGCAATCATTGGAATTAGTAAGGTGCGTGAAATGTGTCTAAGGCTGAGAAAGAAAGGATTGAGATAGCTGAGGTGCAAGGGATGAAAACTAGTGAGAACCAGGGATGACCCACGTAAGGAAGAAGTAAAGTGAAAGAAGTGAAAGATGTGATTCTCCTTTGCTGAAACTTTCACCCAGGAAAAGCATCAATTCCAGCGCTCTGGTGGATGGAGTAGTGACAGGAACAGGACAAAGCAGGCAACCTGACACCAGGCAAGTGGGAGAGAAAAGGCTGTTCTGTAGCTCATTAATTGCCTCTGCTTCCAGCAGTCAAGTTGCTCCCCACTCCTTCCCCTCCATTCTCATTCCTGCAGGGTAGTCAATATACAGATGGGGACCATAAGTGTGTTTTGCTCTTCCCAGAAGAGCAACAGAGCAGCTAGTGGGTCAGGGAGTCTCAAGGGAGGACAGGGAACTCCTTAATTGTTTTTCTGAGTGGGCAGTAGATTAAGGAACAGCCGGGTTTTTGGCCTGATAATGGTATGATGCCATCTCATCCATTCTGAAGCTGGGTAACTCTTCCATTAAAGAAATTTCCAGTCCATAGGAATGAAGCACTGTGGGTCCTCCCTGGGCCATACAGTCCAGCCCTTTGCAATTTTGATCATCCTGTGTGTTTAATACTGAACATAAGCATCTCCCTGGAATTGCCCTGCTCTCTTCACATGGTGCTTGGTCCTTGTCCTCAGCTGCATTCAGTTCGGCGTATGCCATCTTCCCTCAGCAGCCCTCACCTCTTAGTTACTGACAAGGTGATAGACATGTATGTATGAAGATAAGTATATTTAAAATATACGTAAGAATTGCATTAGGCTGTTACAGTTCAAGTAAAAGGATGAATAAATCAATCTTGGAAATGCAGTAAAGATTTTCTCCCTTAGAATTTTTACCCCCATCAAGAGTCAAAGAAGTGGTTAGGAGCTGTGTAGCTATAACCAGCTACCTCCCTGGTGTTCAGTCCTTCTTTACTCATCTCTGCACAGAAGCCTTTTGAGCTGGAACAAGCAAAAATCTCATGCATGCCTAATTTTGTGGATTTCTATCTGTCAGCATCACTTGTTACTCTGTAGGTGGGAGATGCTCAGCTAGTTACACTTCACATCTTTTATAATGTATTCTAAACAAACAATGGAAAATTTCTAGTTTATAAAGCTCATGCTTATCTGACTTCTGCTTTTCCGGCAGTTGCAATCAATGTGGGTAGATTTGATTCCCACTCCACCCTTGATCTGGGGCAGCACACCCTTTTTTGTGGTGCTCTTCTGTGGGGAGAGGCACGAGTTGCCAAGCAAGACAGATTTCAACAACAGCTGACTTCTCGCTGGATGTATTTTAGAGCCTCATTTTATTCCTTTGGAGGCTCCATTTCCAGGCATATTCTTGGGTGCAATTATGAATGGATGTCTCTCATCTGACTTATCTGAGGTTTATGGTCGTAACTGTGCACGGGCCTTTGTGGTTGATTTCTCCCTCAGCTTGTTTTGCCCTCTGCAAGTGAGGGCAGCGTGCAGACTTCTGGCTTTGTGATGTTCTTCAGTTGAACTGATGGATCTGCTTTATTTTTGATGTATAGTTTATCACTCTGTCTGTAGATATACAGCTACATTATCATAAAAATGTATAAATGCAACCTTACACTTGCATAAGTATGCTGTCAGTTAATAGATCCTTTCTCATCATAGATTATTGGAGGTTGTCAGCCAGATTCTGGTCTGAGTTACAGTGGTAACTTTAGAGTATGTCCGAAGATATAGATAGACCTGCCCTAGATTCACATCAGTGTGATTGAAAGGAGATTTTTTTTTTCCGCTATAAACCTAAATTTGAGGAAAGAATCCATATGGTTCTTGTTCCAAGCATAAGATGGCATTTCAATTCATCAAGAAGTGCAACTGTTGTCTGCCAGAAGCCCCAAATGTCTATTTTATTTTAGCAAACACAGCTCTATGAATGTCATAAATATAACACTAATATTCTCAGATATGAATGGTGGGACATACCAAAAAGCTTTACTTCTTAAAGAAGACTATTCTCTTACCTGTTTTTCAGGTGACAATCCTGACACAGCCATGTACGTGCTGCCAATCGTTTTAATTTTTTCGATATCTTGAAATCTCTCTTCACCTAGTAACTAATGCATATGGAAAAAAAAACAGTCACTTCTGTAATTCTTAATGCAAAATGCTTCTACAGATATCAAAATGAATCATTGCGCTTGTGGTATCTTCCAGTTGGTCACAGTGCACAGTTCATTCTGGGTTCAGGGGCACACTGAGCTGGGACTCTTTGTAATATATTTACTCACAGAATGCATTCAAGCTAAATCCTGCTGCGCTCTGCAAAGCTGTTTGGTAAATCTCATAATAGATAGTATAAGACATACATATTCCAGCTTAATTTAAATGCAGATGAGTCCTGCGTTTCCTGAGGTATAATCACTGAAAATTAGTGAAGACAAACTCTCTGATTATGTGTGTGTGAATATAAGAAGACTTGATGACTTAAAAGTCTTCCTAAATCCCTTTTGGAGGAACTCAGTTTCCAAATTAAGTGCTGCTACAGGAACATTTCAGGTGATGAGACCAGTGTTAAAGGGAATTCACTCCACTTAAAACAATCATCTTAACCATTTTACACAGTGAATGGATGGAGGTAGATGCCTCGGAAGAACTTGTATGAGAGATCAAGTCCCCCTGTATTCCATGCTGCTCTACGCTTACTGTCAGTCCTGACACAGGTATGTCCATTGGATCATTCAGTCTGTACTTTTGTTATGTATTTTCCCCTTCTACAAAAAATACAGGAAGCCAATGGGGAGTGGTAAACACCTGTATCTATTTGAGATAGCTGTAGCTGCTAAGTAGGTATAAAGTACTTGTCAGACTGAGAATCTGCAAGAGAGAAAATAAATTTAGTCTAGTGACTAAAGCACCGAGTGAGAATGACAGTTTAGTCCCTATTCCAAGTCCATATTCACAGTTAAACTTAGGACCTTCAGTGAATCCTAGACTCACAGAATAGTTTGGGTTGGAAGGGCCTTTTAAAGGCCATCTAGTCCAACACCCTGCAATGAGCAGGGACATCTGTGACTAGATCAGGTTGCTCAGAGCCCCGTCCAGCCCGGCTTTGAATGTTTCCAGGGATGGGGCTTCTACCACCTCTCTGGGCAACCTGGGCCAGTGCTTCACCACCCTCATTGTAAAAAATTTCTTCCTATGTCCAGTCTAAATCTCCCCTCTTTTAGTTTAAAACCATTACACTTGTCCCATCACACCAGCCTCTGCTAAAAAGTTTTTACCTATCTTTCCTATAGGCCCCCTTTAAGCACTGACAGGCCGCAATCAGGTCTCCCCGCAGCCTTCTCTTCTCCAGGCTGAAAAAACCAAACTCTCTCAGCCTGTCCTCACAGCAGAGCTGCTCCAGCCCTCTGATCATTTTTGTAACCTCCTCTGGAAATGAAATAGAGCCTTACTTTCCTTGGGAGACTTAAGCAGAGTTCAGGTTGTCTACTCTATCAATAATAATAGAGCATTATGTGGGATATGGGCACAAATCACCTCATCACAGTCTTTAGAAATGTGTATTGCTGAGCTTAGTACCAAAATACCACAGGAAACTTCATGATAAGCAGTTAGATATCTAATAAATTTAGGCATCAATATGGTTAGGCAGTCTTGGAAGAAAAAAAACAAACAGTTCACAGAGACAAAGAATTTCAAACTTTCAGTTCTAAAGGCTCAACTTAGTTGGGATTTAAATGAAAAAAATTCTTGCTGTGGTCAGGCAAAAATTTGGTGAAGCATTTCCCCCTTCTTTTATACACTGTCATGCATTATTTTCTCCATCTTGGGGGTTTGAGTTTCCTGTCAATTAAAAACTAAAGGGATTATTTCATTCAAAGGGAGAAACATACCAAAGGCATAACATGAAATATCCCCTGCCATTGAACTAACCACAGCATACGTCAGCCGGAGCGCTGGGGTCTTGGAAGCTTTGCTGTTCGTGTACAGATATCGCACCATCTGTCTCTAATGGGAGGCTGCACAGCATTGTGCGCAGGGAATACAAAGCCATATGGTTAATGGCTCCTTTCCAAGTCAGGAAAGTCCAAAAACTTGACCTGCTTCTCATTTTTCTTCAAACTGCCAGAAAAGCCCATTATCTACATTTCCCTCCTACAAGGGCAGCTCTTCCAACTGCTCTCTTAAAGAAAAAGATTATTTCTTGTCATTCTGCTTTTGTGAGCAATATGAGAACACCAGGTGTGTGGGCAAGGGTAGAAAATGGTCTTGGTTAAAAACAACCTATATTTTCATTTCCAGATGGTTGCTGGAAGCAACAGCAAACAGCACAGTATTTTAAAATGTACGATAAATATCTAAAATGACTTGTTTTAAGAAAGAGAGAACCTATTGGCTATGAGACAATTTAGAAGAAATAATCTCAAGTTCTCTTTTTTCTCCTCATTCATTATTGTTTCCAAATCTCTATTTTTTTCCTGCTTTATCCTGTCTGTTATCTTCTTTCCTTCTTCAAATAATGGTTTATTTACCAATTACTTTCTTCATAGTATGGCAGGATGATGGATTTTGGTATTGGGGAAAGATATTCCAAGTCAGGCCTAAATCAGCTGCTAGTATGACATTTTAAATAGGCTTTCTAATTTATCAGGATAGTCCATGGAGTATTTTCCAACAGTAGAATGTGGTTGGTAACTTGAAAAGCAGCTAATGGCTTGACGCTGCAATTCATGTACAGCAAAGGTTATTTGGAGGTCAGACCCTGGGATATACACATGCAATGAAACACGTACAAGTAGTACAAAAGAGAATGTTCCAGGACGTGGCACACAATTGCGAAGTAATCAGCAAAGTCTGAAAGCAAGATCCTGCATTCTGCCGAAACCTCTATTTATGGCTACATAATATATTAAAATCTGTTGTTATAAACACAGTGTAAATCACTGCAGGATAAAGAAAATGAGGGGGGAAAAAGAGCCCATGAACTAGAATGCTCTTATTAAAGCACAAATCCCAGCTGTAACATCACTAAGATACATAAATGATAGATTAAAAAAGCTAAAAAGAATATTACAATCTGCTCCCCCCCCCCCAATTCCTTCAAGACTCATAATCTTCAGGAGAAATGTACCAATATTTTTTTTTGGTGCAGCATCTCTAAGAATGGGAGTTTAGCCCTATATGTGTCTTAACATTACAGTCATATAAAAATGTGTAATTATGAAAGTAGATTTTCAATGTTCATGTTTGTTTTCTGATGTATGAACTATTTCCGTCAGCACCTCTGTGCTGGGATACAAAATATGAAATTATATATAAATGTGTAATTATATATAACTGTGTTCTAGAATGATGCTATATGTCAAATTAAAAAAAAAAAAAAAATCTTTTGTCAGTCCAGAAACCAACAGCTCCCAGTCTGCCTGTCAACAGGAAACCTGGATAAATTTGAAATCAACATGTTTGTGAGCCATCAGGGAAAAAAAAAAATCTCTGAGTAAAGGCTGAGCTTTGAGAAGAGTCAGTCACCTGCTCCCCAAGACTGACTTTTGGACCAGGTTCCCCCACCTCCCTAAGAAAGACCCAGTCACAACCTGACTCCTCTGAGGCCTCCCACCCTGTGCAGTTTTTGGTGGCAGGTTCTGTTCCACTGTTCACTATTTTTTGTTTGATTGGGTTTGACTCTCTAATATAGCTCCATCACCCAGAAAACAAAATAACAGATCTGTATTGTAAGCCTTCTCTTTTGTAGTAACAAGGAAACTCCTCTAAAAAGAAGAAAACCCCCAGATCTCCTTCTTGTGCACCTGTCACGTTTTCCAAACCACATCAATTTTCATTTTTACCACTGCTTTCATTCAGAAACATCTTCCTGGCTCTATAGACACAGCATCCCTAATACTATTATCTACATAAAGAAAGGAGGGCACTGACAATGCAGAATTTGGTTTAAGATTAGGAACTCAATTCAGTTTTCTAAGCGTAGATGCCTAGCGTCATCTAGAGCATGCTTCCCTAAAAAGCCCCTAATGGCTTGCTCCAGCACAGCAAGAGTTTTCTGACTGCAGTATGGGACCTGAGGATCCCATGTGGGTGTCTCACATCTCCTAGGATATCTCAAATGGCACCAAGTACTGATGTTTTACACTCCTATGCTAAGGCTTCTACATTTAGGTATCTGCAGAGGTGTTCACGTGAAGCTGAGAAGCGAAGTTTTCCCGTGGCTGACAGATCTGCTCTGCTCTTAAAAGCTGCACGTCTGCATTTTGCTTCCAGGGCTGTATTGAGACAGGAGACAATCTTGGCAAGAACCATCATGAAAAACAAGGAATAGTGACATCATGTAGTGTCAGAAAACAGTTACATAGGAACATTACTGGCCCTGAAGCACTGTACCCGAAATGACTTCGGGTTCCTTTTCCGTGGGTAGTTATTCTGTCTGGCATATCACCTCTCGGGTTGCTTAGACAGAATAAACTAATGACATAACCATGCTGGAAGTAGGTTAGCAGTCAGCAGGGCATCACATAATTTCATTTACTACTCCTACCAAGAACATATCTATTATTCAACTAAACATGTCTGGGACATAATACAGTCCCTAATTAGGTCCTTTATTAATTACAGAGCAGGTGTTAGGGGCCTGAATGTAATATTGTGTTAGGGCTTTTGATGAAAACCTTGTCTTCAGTAATCGTCACAGCAGCAATGAAATTTTGTTGTGAAGATTATATGAATGTGCAAGACAAAATATCTTAAATTAATTCATAGCAATAGGCTTTGCATTAAGTTTGAGCCATAATCATTTTAATCAGATCTGGAAAGAAAACAAAACTATTAATCAAGAAGCATGTTTATAGCTGTGCAAGATCTCAGAGATAAGCAGCAGGTATTTATACCTATAGGGAAAGCAGTGCAGGAGCTTAGAAGGTGACAGAGATCTTCTCATCAGAGAGTACTTTTGTTTTCTACTAAAACGAACAGGGATGCATCCCCTGTGAATTCTTCTTTTTCCTGCTAGTAATTTTAGAATCTGACCAATTATATGGATAAACCCCCAATTTCATTGTCTCTCAGAGACGGGTAATCTTAACCCTGGTCCAGTTTTTATGAGCTACCACTCTGTGAACATTCGCCATGCAGAGGCCCAGGATGAGGAAGGATGAAGGCACAGTCAAGACCCCAACCTGGGTTCATATTTATGTTCTAGCTTCTGACATGGGCATAGGTATCTTTGTTTTCAAAAAAAATGCGCGAAAGTCAATTCCTCCTTGGTGCCTTTGTTTTCCACTTAGGAAATGAAGATAACCTAACTTCTAACAGAGGAGCAAATTGAAAATAAATTCTTCAAAACTTGTGAGAAGCCTTAGGTACTTGCTGCTCAGGTTTAAAACCAAACCAAACCAAACCAAACCAAAACCAAAACCAAAAACACCCCCTCCCCACTCTAATCTCTTTTTCTCAGTCGTATGCCTTCCACATTCATCTTTTCCCCCAGTACGACCTTCTGAAGCCCTTGGAGATACTTATTCTTCAAAGCCAAACAAAACAAAAACTCTAGGCTAGGTTCTCAAAGAGAGATAGGTGTTTAAAGTAGAACTGAGCTATAACTAAATAAATTTAAAAAAAAGAAAGATACAGTGATTCTCAAATGTTCATTCAGCTGTATTCTAAACCCTGGAGAGTTCTGAACTCTGCCTAAACTTTAGCTTTCTGGAAAAAAAAAAAAAAAATCTGTATGCTTAATCTATGGGCAGAATCCTGGCAGGGATTATCTGTGAGCAGGATGCAAGGACTAAGTTACGCCTTCTTGTCTTCTCTCAGAAACTCAGTCTTTTGCACTCTCATAATGCTGTTTGAGTTGAGAGACAATATGGTAAAAGATGTTATTTTTGTTTCAAACCACAACCTGAGTGAAGCTTTTCCCTTCTCTGTTTTAAAAAATTGCTCCAGGGTTACATAGCTCATGTGGGATGTGAGATGCAGATCCAGATTCTTTTGAGGGAACAAATTCTGTTTTCTTGAATTGCATCTTAATTTTAAGCTGACAAGACACTCACCACTTCTCCAGTTGATACTCTACTACAATAGAGAAATATATTAAAAAATTTCTTGGAATAAACAGAGATTAAACAGAACATGGGTTTCTTGGGTAGGATTTTTTACTGTTTCTCAATGATTTCTTGCTATCGATGTACTCTCTCCCCTGCTGTGCAGTTTGGTGCTAATCTTGCCTTGCTCAGCAGAATTCTGAAAAGGACATGTTTTTTCCCAATTTCTCTTTAATAACTTCTCCAAAAATAGAGTCACAGACCAATGATACCATCACCACTTCCCCCTTTCCCCTCCCCTTTTCCTTCTGGACCATTCCAGACTGTCACATAGATCCATCTCACCATTAAGTACAGAGATGGGTCAGATTCTGCTTCTGCCACTCAGGGACCTCAGGAGGGCTACTCACTCCTGAAAACTGCTTTCAGTGTACAGGTTAAAATTCCCCATGCTAGGTGATTTTGGCCTTACTTTTGCACCCTTCCTAGTTTTACAGTTTTTTCAAAGCCCTTCATTTGTCTATCCCTAGTCTCCTTTCTTAATTCAGCTTGGGCTCATTGCAAGATGTGATACCACCTGTCTAAGCTTCCTTACTAACTAGTTGGCAGAGTGTGTAACACTAAATACGCAACTTGCTCCTGACTCCCTCTTCACTTCCAAGTTTTTCCTTGCTTTCACCTGGCAACAGCCACATTGGGGATCTGGCTTTTCATCTCCTGTTTATCTTATCCTCTCCTTGGCCCTTTATCTGAAATTAACTGACAGGATACCTAAATAAATTATTTTTCCTGTCTATGTCCTTTCCATTTATTTATTTATTTTTTTTTTTAATTTCCCTTCACCCCTGAATTTCTCAGTAAAGCAAGCAGCTTTACTTCATTTACGTCTATATAACTTACCCGACCTGACAGGTCTCAGTTAACATGTCATTGTCTTTCATTTGCTACCCAACATTTGATTCTTAGCTGTGTTCTTCACATTTAACTTTTACCTTTAACATTCATTGAGTCCATTCACCAGAGGTTTCAAAACAATATCTTTATCTGTTTAGATTTAGACAACTGCTTTCCTGAATGGTTGCAAACATCTTTATGCTTCTTTCTTCTACAGAATTAAGGCATGTTTTTCTTCTATGTACAGTGGTGCAGATCGTGCTTTTATTTATGTATGTTTATACTCAAGTAACTATTGATTTCAGTCTCTATCTACAAGGTCATTCAGACCAAAGTTTGGCAAGACTAAGTACAAAAAGCAAAACAGACAATTGTAATACAATTGGAGTAAAAATATAAAAAAATCAACCAATTATTGGAAGCAGAATAGTTACTGAATTTGATAATTTAGGGTGACATTTGGGAACTCATCATTTAAGCACTATCAGATTTTCTCTAGTAGCTGGTATTACCTCATCGAAGTCTGCAATGATTTCATTCAGCAAGCGCAGACATTCTACTCCTTGGTTATTCATCTCGGTCTGGGAATAGAAGTCAGCAAATCCAGGAATAGAAGCAAACATCACACCAACAGCATCATAGGACTGAGAGTATAATTCCTAAAAGAACAATGAAAGAAAATGCATTGAAGTGGTAATATAGGGAAGAGAATGTAATTGGCTGCAATTAAATGATGTTTCTTATTTTTTCCATGCATAGTACCTTAACATCTGAGGTCAGCGTTAGTATATTAAGTGTTAGTCAAGTTCAACAGGAGGAGGCTGACAGCTCTCGCATTTTTATTACGGATTATATGCAGGGTTTGCCTTTTCTGTGAAAGCCTGCTCTTTGTGCTTCTGAGGTCAGGGGCCTACACCAGCAAAAACGAAACAATTTTTCATTTTGATTTATATGGGGAACTACTTGAAGAAATGAAGGATTCATTTGCAAGTATGGATACCAGAGAATCCAACACCGTTAGGCAAGTAAAAGGAACATAACATTTATTTTTTGTTATTGTTTGTCTGTCTCAAAAATTTGCAGTTGACAATATATTTCTAAATGTTTTGATTAACAGGGATCAGATGGGACCATTTAAAAGGTCTAATATGATCTATTTGTAAAGAGTCCTATCAGTTACCACATTTTCAGGTGGATAATTTATACTCCAGACTACTGAAGCTCTCTACAAGTTTGTTTATTCACAGGTTTTGAGAGAGCCCTTACTCTATGTTAAACTGCAGTTCTCCTAAGGTGACTATGGGGACATTTACTCGCCTGGCTCTAGGAGAGGTTCCTGCCATAAGGGTTTGACAAGAGGAGGAAACAGAAGTGAGGGTGATAATGGAGTTACTGGGGACAGAAAGCAGCTTATAAGGGATCGGACACAGGAGGCTATTAGGATAAAGTATGCCCTGGGATAAGCTTCCACTTATGTTATTTATATAATTCACTCTGGTACTGAACAATAGATTTATTTATAGATGGGTTTTGTCATTATATATGTGAAAATGTAGCCAGTTCTTCTCTGCACCCAAACAAATTTTTAGGAACAAAACTAATTTCAAATTTAAAAATGCCAAACACATAGAAATCCCCACCTCTCCTGGTATGCTTTTCTAGTAGCTGATATACCACAACCACATGCATTCTCGTTTGTTTAATTTTTTTCTATCTTCAACTTCTGTAGATTTACCCAATGGCAGATACTTTAATTTCTGTCCTGGGACTTCCCTTATGACTTTCTGACCTGGAGTAGTTGCTTCTCAATGTTCTTGTTAGTGTGCTTTAGGAAATTTTAGTGCTTTGCTCTTATGATAAAAGGACTTACTGCCACGTGCCATACACCTAACATGAACACCTCAGGCTCCTCTTCTTCCTTCATCCTGCTTCTCCCTAGGAAAGCGTCCTGAACCCCTGCCCTGCCCTTTGGTATGCTGCTAATACTGCTGCTTATCTAGACTCTTTAACAAAGCCGCCTACAGTAAAGGTGGGGAAATTCTGCTAGTTTCCAAGGACACCGCAAAGCTTTGATTGAGAAAAAACGTAATTGATTCCCTTCCTGCCCTTACAGTTTCTTTCACTGAAGAACATGTGTAGGGTCATGGAAGCCATACTCTAAGGACACTTTTATCCCCTTTCATAGGTATAGAGAAAAGTAATACACACGTTAGTTCGTGGACGCTTATGGAAGACTAGACAATATGTGTTAGGAGAAACATATATACACCCAGGCATACTCTTTCCTCAGATCATAAAGACAGAAAACAACTGGCTGAGCCTTCAGCAGCTCAGCTTTTCTATTTTTGGTAAGAAGCATCAAGACAGAAATAAGACATCCATGAGAAAATGCTTACAGTACACATTTGGGAATTCATTTTTTGAGAGCAGAGAAATTAACTTAATGGCCAGACATGAAATGCAGGATTGATTGTACTGAAATCTGGTAGATGTTACAGGCAGACGGCTCATGCATAAATCATCCCCAAGTATAGTCACTCTGCAAATTGCCTTACAAGAAGCAGGGGTGGTGGAATTGAATTCAGTGGCAAATTATTGAAGCATCAGCAGTGATCCATGGGGCATCTGTTTGCTTTAAAAGACAATTATGCGTGTGAGTGTATATGAATGAATGTGTAAGAAGGGAACAAGTATTCCCTGAAAATCCATAATGTAGATATGCCAGAACACACTCATGGTTGGTATCAGGATCTGCTCCATTTACAATGAGGCATTTTAACCTGGTTGCTTTCACACACATTTTCTCACGTGCAGAGCAGTGTTTTTATGGCAGTTTAATACCCACAGAGTGTAAAATTCCTCAAGGGGCTGATTTCTAAACTGCCTTTCCTTGTAGCCTCTCACTATGTCATCCTTCCCTAGGTGATATTTGAAATCACATCTTCAGAACACAATGATTCCTCATTGTGCAGTCTAATTTGTCTGGCTACATCTATTTCCAAAATGTATAATCAGAAAAGGGTGGCCTTGATTCCTTGTTGCTGCACAATGAATAGATATACCAGTGCTGGCAACCTGAATCTTGCAATATTTGTAACCTCTTCATTATAAAAGTTAATTTCAACATTACATCAGACAATTCGAGTTTCATCATACAATAGCCTTTATTCACAGATAATATAATACACATTTGCCTCATTTCAGATAAGGAGTGACTTACTGCTGCTTTCAGAAACAAATTCTGGACTTTCCTTTATCCATTCAACAACCACTCTTCCAACTGTTTTAGGAATATCCAGAGACTTCATTATCAAGCATTTCTTTGTGTTCTACCAACACTCTTTAGGAACATAATAATAAACTATGTTTCTGAAATGGGTGTTCTGTTAGCCGCACCAAAGAGGCAATTCAGGGGCAATATGAAAGAGCAAAAATATTCTCTTGGGTCTGAAGCTGTGAGAGGCTCAGGTCTGTTGCAGCCTGTTGAACAGATTCCTTCCATAATAACTGGCAGGGCCATAATAATACTTCTGCAACACTGGGCTATCTTAAGGTTGCACAGGCATGCTGTTAAATTCACATACCTTTTTTAGGAATACTCAATTTTCATAGACTCATAGGTTGGAAGGGACCTCTGAAGGTCATCTACTACAGTTCCCACTCAAAGCAGGGCCAATTAGGTCAAGTTTCTCATGGCCTTGTTCAGCTGAGGGTTGAATATCTCCAAGACTTGAGATTTCACAACCTCTCTGAGCCCTGATGCTATGGCCATTTTCTTGGGGATTTGTCTGTTTTTTCTTGTACGTAACTGAGATTTTACTTCCTGCAACTTGTATCATTGTCTCTTGTTCTTCCACTTGCACATTGGAGAATAGTTTGGCTCTGTCTTCTCTATAAACACCCATTAGAGAGTTGAAGACAATGATGACAAACTTTTTAAGGTTGAATGAACCCATCTCTCTCAGCCTCTCCTCATATGTCATGTGTCCCAATCCCTTAATCATCTTGGTGGCCCTCTGTGTGTCCACATATCCACGTGTGTCCATGTGTTTTCTGCTGATGAGCCTGAACCTGGGAACACTACTCCAGATATGGGCCTAGAAGTGCCTTTTAATTTAAAAGGCCTTTTGCTTCAAAACATCAATGTTTTTTTAATGTGGATCTGATTCCAAATATTAGCAGTATTTGATAAAGAATCCTATTGAAAACTAAGTTCTAAGAAGTTCCTAACAGACCTGCTTTTCTTTTGCTAATTAGACAAAAGTATCAGAAATAAAACTGACACATACCTCATTATCCCGATCCTTCTCCAAGAAGTGACGGGCAACGTGACTGGGTAAAATATTCCGTAGCATATTTTCATTGTGCTCCCTTAACTCCTTCATTTCATTGATTTCTTCTTTTGCTTGAACACGCCACAGAAAATCCAGCCTTGCTGTGTATTCAAGCTGTAGTTCCAGAAAGAAAAAAAAAGGCAAAAATAAAACCTGACAAGGTAAGAGTAGAGATTGTGTTATCAACCTGGCAGGCTGCTCCTGCCATGTAACCGCCTTCATTGCTGCTGAAGTTTAGCTATGAAAGAGTTTGATTTCATTGACAGAAAAAGAGTTTATTTCTTTGCCTTGTGTATGGTGAGTGTCTCAGAGGAATTTTGGGCAAAATAATGTTTGTGATATTACTGCTATGGTTAGTGGCTAGGAAATTTCACAAAATTATTTTCCTTTTAAACATCTTTTTATTAGTTACATAATGGAGGCAGACAAGAGGTAAGGTATTGGAAGATATTGGTATTGGTATGAAATAAATACGTTCCTCTTTTCATTTGTGTTTTCAAATGAAATAGGTTTCATGAGAAAATAACACAAGGGTCAGTCTAAACACTTTGCAGAGACAGGTAATGTACTTCTCAAAGATGAGCATCTTTCAGCAAAATTATATATAATAGCCCAGCACACTCCCAAACAGGACTTTCAAATCTGTGGCACCAAATTGAGGTATTTCTATTTTTGGGATATGCAGTTATGTGCAATTTATGTCTTCTAAAAGATAGTGAAAGACATGCTAGTTGATACCTCTGGAATACCCTATCCCTGATGTATTGCGGATCCAGAGACTGCAGTAACTATTTAGTACATGCACAGTGGCAGAGACTGATACTCTCAGATAGATACAAACAAAAGTTAAATGGTTTTCAGTGCTATATCTGTACAGAACAAAAAGAAGATACCTGTACAGCACAGCTTACATATGCATGTATATAGTGCATTTATA